>APFE030665123.1:0-14370 GCA_000404065.3 Pinus taeda
TAGGGACTACATAACTAAATCTTTTCTAAGCACTTTACATTAATTCCTTAGCCCCAAATTGAGCTTGTGAGTGTGCAAATGTTTTATTACAATTAATAACACCTAAAAAAAATTACATCATGTTTATACTAAGATAAGTTGCTCAAAAGTAGCTTTGTCTAGAAAGGCAGCGCCTGGCGCTGTGCAAACTCCTAAGCTTCCAAAGTTGCAAAAACATAGGGCACAAATGCAACACTTGATGGTTGATTGGCTTATTTTCAGTTCCTAAGCTGATTGATACCTCCAACACTTGAAAATAAACTTTCATATGGACAAATCCTCCTCTAGCAAAAAATGCAACGCTTGTCTCAGAAGTGGAGCGCCATCTTATTTTTATAGTTTAAGTGGTCAATGATGTTTGTAGAAAAGTTTCACCCACTTATGATGATGTTGACACTGTAATGACCATGCTATATACCCAATTCCATCATCCTTTGACCAAAAATGTAAAATTTCCAACTTCACAACAAAAACCATAATGCTAGCTAGGGCACAAAATGCTACAAAGCCGCTTCTTCAAAATAGTTTCAGAGTGCTGACTAGATGTGGCCATTAGGGGAACTTTGTGGAAAAGAATATCACCTTGAACCCCAACCCTATAAAAAAACATACTTTTTAGGTAAAATCCTAAAAATAAAACTGTGTTACTTCGCCCCTTCCAACATTCAGATTTTGGATGCCTTAACCAATAGGTCTAATCTTCCTCTCTCTTTCTCTTGCAATTCCTTTAACTTTTGTTTAGTGCCCTTATTTATTTCCTCTAGACTTGACATGATGTTTGTTTTGTAGCAATGAATAGTCTAAGGTTTAAGCAAACTTGTTTTGTGCAACCAATGTAAGATTAATGACAAGAAGGACTCTCCAAATTAATCTTTGATGATGATTAAGAAAGAAATTCTACACAATACGCTAATCAACACAAACCTTCTTAAAAAAACACTAAAACAACTTGCAGATGTTTTATATTGGTGGAAAAAAATTCAAAGGGATAGGCAGAACGCCCGAAGCGTAGCGCATGAGAAAATGGGCTTTCAAACACTTTTTGAACACACAGACTTATGACAAGGAGCTTCAATTCAATGTAATGGATTGGATATCTTTATAATGGATGTTAAAAATCAATTTTTTAAAGTTCAGGAAAGGCAAGTGCAAAATATGGACCACTGCATGGAAGTGCAACGATTAGGAGAAAGCACAGTGAAATAAGAAAAAGGGCAGTGATAATGAAAATGGTGTCTTGCAGTTTTTTACGCTATTTTCTCAACTCATGCATGTAATTGGGTAAAAATTCAAAACCAGGGTAATGAAATAAGCTTAGGTTTTCACTTGTGAAAGAGATTTGACCACTGGTTTGCGAGAAATGTAGTGCTATGTGGAAACACAACTCCCCTGCCTCCTTTTCATAGTTGGAGTGGTGAGTGATGTTTTTATACAAGATGCACACTTGGATGATGATTATGAAACTACAACGATCATATCACATACCTCCTTCAAGCTTCTCTTCTTCAAAAATACCAAACATTCATCTCCACACCCAAAAATGCAATAGAGAAGGACAGTGACTAATATTTTTTTAATATCTCCTAAACGTTAAGCTGGATTGAACTATTTTTTTTACAATAGGTTGATATCATCATAACCCTTCTTCACAAAAAAATTGATCCAAATCCAACTCACGGATTTCGAGAAAATGCAAAACTGGCTGTAGATGACAGTGGCTTGTTTCTAAAAAACAGTGAAGCATTTTGACCTGAAATTAAGTGGGGTTATTCATTTCACCCCCATGTATCTACTGAAATAATTTCATGGAAAACGGGTACATGATTTAAGATATACTCTGAAAATATGGTGACTATGTGAAAGCACAATGCTCCAAGCTTATACTATCTTCATCCATCATCTGACATGTTAAGGGTACTGGGATGGCATGTAATGACCCATTCGACATTTAAAACTTCTGAGAATGATCCTAGGCCAAATGTAAACCTTCAAACCCCAAACCTTCTTCTTGGAGCAAAAGCACAATGCCTTCCTTGCCTCCTTGAGCATACTCTTGTCAGGATTGAACGCGGAGGACTTCTAGGGATTTAAGCCCCACATTGATCACCTATTTTCATAAATTCAATTTGATAAGGCCTCTGTTGAAATAAACAACTTTTCTCATATCAAAGCCAGTCTCACTATTCTTGGTGTTTGGACCCAAGCAACAAATGGATTTTGAGATCTTTAATTTAAATAAGGATAGACAACTTCTTTTAAGGAGTGTATACATCAATTTATTCTTTTTTATTTCTCGATGTTGGTTTGAAGTTGTATTTAGGTGTTTGAGAAATTGAAAAGTGACTTGGGTTGGTCTCATTTAATGTTTTTCATCAAATGACTAATAAGAGATAGGAGATGTTTTCATAATGTAAAAATAAATACAAAGGATGTTACCCTGGATATACAAAGTTCACATTACATTCATAATATTGGAGATAACATATTGCATTTTGTACCTATGGAGTTATGAATTGTAATTCACCCAGTGTTTCAAGGTTATGTCACTTGGTTTTTATCGTAATAGAGCCTTCACAAATTTATATATATATTTAAAAGAACATGAGCATGGATATTAATTATTTGCAAAAGAAAATAATTTTTGAACTTGGCATGGTTTCCATTTTGATGGAGAAAGTATAATTGGTTCTTTGTGATAAAGAAGCACAGACCTTTGATGGTGAATTTGTTCTTTGATAGTGCATTAGAACCTCAGTAATTTTGATAGATTTTTTAATTACAACACGAATAGAGGATTTTAAACAGAGTACTAACAAATAGTTGAAGAAAGGAATATAAGTTTTGTGACTTGAAGAGGCGTTCAAAATGAGTGAAGTGTTTGCAACATTAGTGATGGAACAACAAATGTTGTTCTATAGCATTTCCTGTTATATGGGTCACATTTGTTGCAAGTAGAAGACTTGATAATGATTGTGGAACATGAAATGTTACTTCAGTCATAGGACATGTAAGTTTGTATTTAATAGATCATTGATATGAGAATTGAACTCCCTTAGTGCCAACTACAGTAAGAATTTTTGTTGAGAAGAACATATATTTTTCTAGCAATGTCTACTTCCGAGACCCCCTTGCCATTAATGTCAAATGGAGAGGTAAGTAGAGGTTAGGAGTATTAAGGAGAATTTTTTCTCAGGACAAAAGGGTGAGGACCAATGTGTTTCCATCAATTCTAATGGGGAAGATTGTTGGTGAAGTTGTCATTGATGGAAAAGGGTGTTGAAGGTATGCTTGTTGAAGAGGTTGTTGATGTATGTTGCAAAGTCTAGAGTTGAAGAAATGATCGAAGAAGTTTTGATGTAAATGGTTGCAATGTTCCCGTGTCCACTAAAAGTTTTTTCTCACAAAGTATAATTCTTGTTCGCTTAGTTCAGTTCCTATCCAGATGTTCATTGGCAATATGCTTAGTTTAGTGTGAATATTCAGTGAGTAACCTTTTTCATTAATTTTGATGCATATGTATTGTTGAGTAATATATTGACATTGTTGAGTATGTGAGGCTTGTTAGAGAATGTCCTATTGGAATATGTGGTCAAGTGCAAAGGTGCATGAACATGATGCAAGTGCATGAAGATGTTTTGATATTCTCCAAATACATTAACTAGGTGTTTGCTTGACATTGGTTTATCCATGGTTTAGGGAATAATTAGATTTGGTTAATGTAAATATTTTAATATTATTTGGAGGATCACTTTGTTTTAATATTCAAAAGCTGAAATAATTTGGAAACAAATATGTGGAATGAAAAGAGACAATCTTTTCACTTTAGATTCCTAAATGGAATACTAACAGTTAGCAAACTATGTTTATAAAAAGATGTGCTTTTGGAAGGAAAAGTTGATTGAAGAGTTGATTGAGTTACCTGGCACATAGAGATAGAGGAAAAAGAGCATATGTGAAGTTTATTTTGGGAAGAGAAGGCAAAGACAAAGAGATGAAGGTATGAAAAATTAACAACCAGGTAAACCAACACAATGTATCTTTTATGTATTAGGTATTTTTCTCTCCTTTTAGGTAGCAGCTTGAAAAATAGCATGTTGGATGGTGTAAGGTGAAGTAGGAGCTTCCAAGAAACATGTAGCTTGCAAACAAAATCGAAATAGGAGCCTCCTATAGGCAGAATCCTATATAAAATTAATGTTAGAGGGAGTAGGAGCTTCCCAACAAGTTGTAGATTGCAAAATAGGAGAGAGGTTGGAACCTGCAAGATTTGACGTAATAGAAGAGCTTGCCTTTGCACAACAACAACAAAAATGTTATGATTTTTCCCTTTATGGGTTTCTAGTAATATTTGGTTTCCACATGTGTTGCTTTTATGTTGTGATTTAAATGTCGTTTACATATTAAAAATTCTATTCATATGATGTTTTACTAGTCATTTAATAATTTAGGTAAATATCAAAAAGAAATTAAATAGAAATCATGATGTTTGTGAATGCACTATAATGATTCACCCCCTCTTAGTATAATAAATTTTCCAACATGTAGCTTGATTAGGTGGTCAATTTTAAGCTAAAAAATGAAAGTGCCCATATTCATGAAACCAATGCCAAATTGAAGACCTCATCGAGTTAGCAGGGTGACCATACAAATACGAGACAACTAGATGCTAACAATTGTCATGATCTGGTTTGCTGGATTTGGCACACGTGGTAAAAATCTGATTGGTGGTTGAGTTTGTGAGTTGGAATTATGAATGAGAGCCACTTGGCCCAATGGGAGGCTGCCATGTGGCATCCCTCTATTGGTCAAATTTTTTTTATCAGCCAAACTGCCTCCATGAGAGTCGAACATAAGACCTTCGATGTGACAGTCCAATACCTTACCGCTAGGGTGCATGGTGCTTCTTAATATACATGGTGGAAAAGTTATATTTAACATGTATGCAGATTAGTATTGGGGGTCGGGGCCAGGGCTAAGCCCTCGCCCCTGGTCACCCGACCCATGGGACCAAAGGAGGGGGAGAAAAGGGCATGGACTCGCTATAAAAAACCATCAAAACACAACATTAACACAGTGCGCCAAAAAATGGAGGGCCGTAAGCATGGGGACCAGCCCTGGTCATATGGCACTCCATGAAACTAGATTGAAGTGTTAACAAGTGTGGAGCTTGGGTAAGCCCCAGCTATAGGGCATAAGCAGCTGCACAGAACTGACGGCGGAGCACTGAAGCACTTGCAAATAGGGGGCTAAAATGTTAAACCAAGCCCTTGAGTCATATGCTCCCACAAAACCACGAGCCAGTGCCAGGGGGCTCTGACAGGAAGGGTGAGCTGTTGGCCAAGCCCTTGGACATTTTGCACCCTATGTTACTGCGTCCTGATGTCAAGGGGCTTAACCAGCGAGGGAAAGCTTTAAGGCCCAACCCTCAGCCATATGTGGCCCATGTGGCCTTTTTTTCTCAGATTAATGGCTTCGAGGTTGAATTAATCATCCAACAAAATTCCCTAGTGGGTAACGAAATTGTTGCTCCATTAGCAAATTTCGGGGCGAATTTGTAGGACTGGTAGATAGAAGGTTGAATTTGTAGAATGGTTAACAATGAAGTTTGTGAGGGAGCTTGGGAGCTCATATTTTTTTGAGTTTTTATCCAAATTGAGCTTAGAAAGAGTGCACTTAGGGGTTTTTGGATGTTATGAATCCATTGGTAACCTCTAACTTCTGGTTTGAGTACATATACAAAGTATTTTTTCAGGTTTGATACTAAATGTGTGTGGATCAGTTAGGGTTTGGAAGTAGTTTTGGAAGGTATTTGGGCATGGAGAAGACCTAGTAGGGGTATTGTCACTTCCAGAAGGCTATTACAATAGCTAGAACCATCAAGGTTCAACTTAGGTTCAACTTCTCTTAACATGAAGTTTTTTTATCTGATTCAATGTGGAATTGAAGTGTTCACATGCTCTTTTTAGTTCATTTTAGTTGAAGAATGCCATATTTGTAGAAGATTCTTTGAGTTGCTATTGCTTGTGAGAGTTCTTTGTAGGAGAACATTACCTTGTAGGGGTAATATCCACATATTTACCTACATCAAACATTTATGTATTTCATTTGATATTGAATATATGAGTGGTTTGGTCATGTTGACAATCTCGAAGGTGTAGCCTAGGTAGGGTGAACTCCATCAACAAACCTTTTTTCATTCTCTTCATTATGTCTTCATGGTTTATGTGATGTTATGTTCATTATTTCAAGTTACATATGAATACTAATTCATGACTTGAAGAGATATTGGAAACCTGTTTGTTTCAAGACCTAACTTTATCTTTCAAACCGTCAACACAATCCTAATTTTGTTTATTTGATTTTGGAAAAGAGGAAGAAATTGCATAATCCAATTTCATATCAGTTTGGTATTAGAGCACTAGTTGACCAAGTTGCAAGAATGGGTAGCAAAAAGAGTCTTCGAGAGATAGAGGAGAAGAATTTGGCTCTCCAGATGAAGAACATAGAATTGGGAGGGATGTTATAGATAGATGAAGAGGAGAAGAGACACATGCACTTTGTTTTTTAGAAAGTGCTTGATGAGCAAGTTACAGAAAGTTCTAGTCCTGTACTAGCAAGTGAAACCTCTAAAATGAAGCTAGTATATGGTCATGGTTCAAATAGTGGTTTTGGACCATATGTGGAAGACGTTTCATGTGCATTTTGTAAACATCTTCAAGAATCACACCATATTCTAGTGGATAAGAGTGGGTGGCTAGAGTCATCTACAAGTTGGTCATCATCGTCATCATCAAAAGCTGGGAAGATGAATGAGAAGTTTAATGAGGTAATTAGCATCTCAAGTACCACTCCTTCCATTTATATACATAACAAATGTTTTGCAGCGTTTGAGCAACATACCAAAGGCATAGGTATAAATTTTCTTTCCAAAATGGGATATGAAGGTGAAGGCCTCGACATAAATGACCAAGGTATTACCAATCCAATAATGGTTGAGGAGAGAGAAAAGTATATGGTATTAGGATATGGTTGAAGGAAGTTTGGAGAATGCTCCAAACGGTTTGAGGTACATCAACCATCTAGGCATGAGATGTCACCACCTTACGACAATTGTTGAAGTTGCAATTCTAGAGACAAGTATAACTCTCAAGTGTGTTTTCCAATGCACGGAAATTTTGAATACTTATGGAATCAATACCCTTGTACATTTTGTGATGCACTTAACCATTGTGTGGCTGTATGTGAGAAACATATGATAATGGTTAAAATCATGAACAAAATTTTAGGCATCAAGCATAATGAATCTCTTTTGCATGAGAGAACTTCTATGTCAGCAAACAAGAGGAAGTTCTTTTGTACTCATTACAAGGTGCATGGACATGACACTGAATGATGTTTGAAGTTGCACCCAGAGATTCGTTCAAAGAAAGGTAAAGAGATTATGCTACATAATTCAAGGGAAACAAGATGAGGCAAAGAGGATTATCATCAATCCTAAGTGACCTTCAAGACAAAGAGGATGCAAGAAGAGAACGCATAAGCCTAGGAGAGGCAAAGTTTGGGTAGACTTACTGTAGAGGGATTTTGTAAAATTTTGTAATTACTTGTTGTCATTGCCTATTTAAGTACTTTTTGAAAGTGAACATTCATTGCACTATGTTCAACAAGTATATGTTTTTCATTCATGTATGTATTGGCTTGTTATGATCCACATGTTCAAGGACTTTTGTGAATGTACAAGATTGTCATTCAAAGTTGTCTACAAGTTGTCATCACCAATACAAGTATTCAATTTGAAACTTATGTGAATTGAATATTTTCTTTCAAGATTGTATAATATGACTATGTATTGTAGGCAAGGCTAATCATATCACAGAAAATTTTGTAGTAGTGTACTTTTCATGTACAAATTTAGCTTGAAGGCGTTAAAGAAAATTTATGTTGTTTCTGATTTCCAAGATGGAGTCAAGTTTGTCTTCAACACTTTAAACTTCAAGATGAAGTGTTTTTGGAGTCGTGCAAAGATGAGAGTAGAGAGAATGTTCATATTCCACTCATCAATATCTTTTTCTTGCAACAACGATAAGAATGATGGCTCAATTCTTAATAGTACAACAGGTCTTCATGAAGATGATATGTGAAGGGCCTTGATTGGGGCTTGAAGGGCACCAATTGAAATTTTTGCATTTTGGATTGAGTTTTTGGGTATTTTTGCGTTCCAACCTCTTTATATTAACTAGGGAAGAAAAATTTTAGGTTCCAAAAGTTCCTAGTGGGGAGGTGTGATTAGGTGATCAATTCATGCTCAAAAATAAAAGTGCCTATAAATTCTTGAAACATGTGCCAAATCGAAGAGCTCACTGATCTGAATCCAATGCAACTTGAATCATTTTCCCAACTATGCAAAAGTTTGTAGATTGGATGTAGGTACGCTGACTTAGTAGTCTATACTATTGAGTCAGCAAGGTAATCTTACAGTTACGAGCCAACTAGATGCTGACACTTGGCATGATCTGGTTTGTTGGTTTTTGTGCACGTGGTCTAAATATGATTGGTGGTTGAGTTCGTGATTTGGACCTATGAACGGGAGCCACATGGCCCAATGGGAGGTTACCACGTGGCATCCTAGTATTGGTACAAAATATTGTTATCGGTAAAACTACCTCTAGGAGAGTCAAACACAAGACCTCTGATCCAATAGTGCATTGCTTTACTGCTAGGGCGCATGGTGGTTCCTAATATACATGGTGACAGAGTTATATTTAATATGTATGCAGATTAGTATTGGGGGATGGGGCCGGGGCTAAGCCCAGGGCTACGATTTCCACATGCCCACAAGACTGTAGGTATGGGAGTCAAGGGCACGGGATTAGCCCTGGCCCAAGTTTTCGACACTCGCTATAAAAACCACCAGACCACAACATTAACATGAAGCGCCAACAAATGGAGGGGGGAAAGCATGGGGACCAACCCTGGTCATATGGAAATCCATGATACCAACACGGAGTGTTAACAAGTCAGGAGCATGGGTAAGCCCAACACTAGGGCATATGTAGGTACACGAGACTGGTGGCAGAGTGTTGAAGTGCTTGTGGATAGGGGGCTAAAATGTTAAACCTAGCCTCGAGGTTATATGACGCCATAGGACCACGTGTTAGCGCCAAGAAGCTTTGACGGGTAGGGCAGATTGTTGGCCCAACCCTTGGACACTTGGAACCCTACGTGACCTCGTCCACATGTTAAGGGGCTTAACTAGCTAGGGCAGGCATTAAGGCTCAGCCCTCGGCCCTATGTGGCCCATGTGGCCTTATTTTTCAGATTAAGGGGTCCGAGGTCGAATTAATCATCCAACATAATGCACCAATGAGTAGTGAAATTGTCGCTTCGTTAGCGAATTTCAGGGTTAATTTGTAGGACTGATAGACAAAAGGTCGAATTTGTAGGATGGTTAATAGTCAAGCTCATGAGGGAGCTTGGGAGCTCATATATTTTTGAGTTTTTATCCAAATTGAGCTAAAAAATAGTGGACTTAGGGGTTTTTCAATGTTCTGAATCCATTGGTAACCTCTAATTTCTTATTTGAGCACATCTACTAAGTATTGTGTAGGTTTGAGACTAAAGTTGTATGGATTATTCAGGGTTTGTAAGTAGTTCTGGAAGGTATCTGGGCATGGAGAAGACCTTGTAGGGGTTTTCTCACTTCCAAAAGGCTAGTGCAACAGTTGTAACCAACAAAGTTCAACTCAGGTTCATCTTCCCTTAACATGAAGTTTTGTTTATGTGCTTCAATGTGGTATTGAATTGTTCACATGCTCTTTTTAGTTCATTTCAGTTGAAGTATGTCATCTTTGTAGGAGATGCTTTGATTTGTTGTTGTTTGTGAGAGTTCTTTATAGGATAACATTACCTATTACCACATATTTACCTACAACAAATGTTTATGTACTCCACTTCATACTGAATATATGAGTGGTCTAGTCATGTTGATGGGCCTCAATATGTAGCCCAAGAGGGGTGAAATCTGTCAACAAACCTTTTTCCTTGCTCTTCATTATGCCTGCATGGATTATGTGATGTTATGTTCATTATGTTAAGTTACATATGAAGACTAATTCATGAATTGAAGAGATATTGGAAACCTGTTTGTTTCAAGACCCAGTTTTATCTTGCAAAGCATCAACACGGTCCTAATTTTTGCTTTATTTGATTTTAGAAAAGAGGAATAAATCATATAATCCAATTTCAGATCACAGCTTGTGCACGGGACGATGTCTTGGCACCTCTCATGCCTCTGCCTTTAGAATCACACCGATGATGAGCTCTTGGTCACACCATATTGTGTGTTGAGGATACAGGGAGAGTAGTGAATGATACGAGTTTGACCATAAAGCTAAGTGTCAAGGTTAAGAATGTAGAGAGGAAGGGTTTCCCAAGTGGAGAAAGGGGTAAGACAAATTATTCACATCCAATCGAAGAGAGATCGAATTGAATGCAGAGTTGGGGAAAAACACAACACCACAATTGTGGTTTGTGAGACAATGATAGAGTATCAAAAGGTGAGAAAATAAGGGTAGAATGACCCCCTCTACCATGAGAATAAGGAGTGGAAGAAAGTATAAATGGAGGGTGAAGATATGACATGCCAAAATTAACCCCCTTGAAGGAAAACGCATAGACCACTGAAACCAAGAATTTTCAAACACTTAAAAGGAAAGAGAAATTCTTAGAGCATGAGAAGATTAATATAGTCACTTGATCCTTAAAATAAGCCTTCAGTGAATTAGGAGTGATCCCTTGTTGCATAGTTTCAAATCACTACACAAGACATTTACCGAAGAGCCATAATCTAAGTCAGGGGAGGAACATTAGCATATACATAATACCACGAGTGTTGAGACAGGATAAAAGGACGACATGTGGTCTCTTCAATAGAACTAGGAGAATCCCCCAAAGAAAAAATGGAAACAACATTGAAGGCAACGAAAATTCTAGGAGGATTATCAAAGTTTCCACATAGAAAATTATAAGAAGTGCCTCCTTGCATGTGGTCAAAAACCACAGGGATAGCAACCAAAATGAAAACATCGATCTTGACTTGAAATGAAGACCAATTGAGCACTTTAAGGTGATTAAATGAGCCATAATGCCTATTGATATTTGGGACTGGACCCTTGTTATACCTCAAATAGGTGAGTGGCTTGAGGGGGGCTCATATTTTTCTTGTCAAGGGTGTTCACAAGCACTAACACTGCAATTGAGGAGAGTTTGATACAAGGATTAATTTTTTATGTGTTTATTAATTAAATTTAAATATGAAGTTTTGAAATATAAAGATTATAAATATGAATTATTAATTTTATTTTTCGTAAGCCAAGATTGTATTACCTCACATAAGCAATGTTTCCAGCAGATAGTTCAAATATCCACTATCATCCATATTTATCGAAGATGGTATCAACCTGCCAAGGGGGCACTATCATCCGTCTTTATCGAAGATGGTATCAACCTGCCAAGGGGGAATCCCAGTGTTTTTTACCATTTTACTATAGAGTAACAAGTCCAAAAATATAGAAAATGTAACATTTTCAACATAACTAGACTATCTACATAGACATAATGCCATAAAATACTAATAGAAAACATCTAGCAACTATGAGTAAAAAAAAGTAACTGGTGGCATATCTCTTGCACTAGATCCTAGGGGAATAGATGAGGTGGATATGCATGGGATATGATGCTCAATTTTGATCCAAGTGAGAGACCATGCTTCCTATGTGGAACATCATATTTATTTGTTCTATTTTCACATCCACAAGGTTAGTGAAGATATTATACTAATCAATCTGTCTTTCCATAAAAGTCTTTCCAATAAGGGTTTCCATACTCCAGTAAAGAAATAGAGCTTTGACGTACAATTTTTTCAACCCTTGGTATGTCTAATGTCTAAAATCATCTACCCAAACTCCTCTAGTAAGTGTCTGAGTAAAAGGAGCATGCTTATTTATGAACGCCATATTTTTAAGGGTCTAAATCTCACTAATAATATCATTGGGTATTTCGAAATGGTAATCCACAACAACCTCTTGGGATTAATGTTTGGCTCAATTATATCTTTGAGGAACTCGACTTCCCCCTCCTCTCCTACTCCTCATGCGTTGACACTTCATAGTGTCTCGCTAATGGAGGTCAATCTAGATATGGCCAAAAGGCAATACACAGGTGAAGAACCATAAGATTTCAAGCATCAACTAGGTTTGGAGCACGAAATTCCCAATAAAGCCGACCCAACTAAGACAAAAAGTAAAACAAAAAACTAGAGAAAATAAGTAGGAAGTCACATAGGGCCTAACCACCACAACTAATAACATTCCCAAATACATAGGACTAGACTCAAAATTACCACAATTGCCTTGTTTAAACCAATTAAACCAAGTAGTAATCTAACTCACACTGTGAGAGATGAGGATTAAAAGAAATATAACAAGGTACACACTTTAAAAGAAAGCAACTATAAGATAAATGAATCTAAGAGGATTTAGAGTTAACATGGGGGAGAAATGCTCTACATAATTCTTGTGGGGTATACTTGTTGTTATCAAAAGTATGGGAGTGATGACCACCAAGAGAACCTCATCCTCCTCTATAATCTCATGCTCTAGTTTTCCATCTCATTCCTTTTCATAAATCCTCTTAGCTCCACGATGAAATTAGATGGATCACTTATGATGCAAAATTCTACTCAATAACTCTAGTGTGTTGAAAATTTTCTCAATTTTAGTAGACTACCCTGATTTCTATACCAACTGGAGCGTTCAAGAAACTAACTTCCAAGATTGCAAACAAGAACCTTATAATAATGGTGGAAGACCAATTCTCAACTAGGAAGCGACTCAACAAGTGTTGGTCCTCTCCCCTTTGGTTTCCACTAACTAAATTCTGGATGGCCATCTTAACTTCACTTACCATGAGTTTGCATGCACGGGGGTGGTCACACCACCCTGTTAAAAATATGAAACTATGGTAAAATCCATTTTTGAAAACTCACTTGATGGGGATAATGATTTCATTTAATTCCTCTTTTCGAGAGAACCAAAATCAAACTAAAGATCACTTATAATGAATAAGGGAAATTGTAATTATGAAGAAAATCACATGTGCACATTTGACAAGGTTGGCCATAAAGAAAAGTGGACACACTTGGAAGGCTATAAATACAAGTGACCTCTACCTCATTTAGATACCATCATGAGACACTCTTTTATCCTGGGTTTTGGCTCACATAGGTTTGAGGATTGTTCGCAGAGGAACATGGTCGCTCTGAGGTGAAATTGCAAGGTTCAAAGCTCGCATCTCAATTTTAGAGTTTTGGGCCACAGTCGCAGGCACAACACAGGAAGAAATTGACCTTAAACACTTGCACATAAGGTCATCTATGCGACTGGAGCCTTCCAAGTGCACGGAAAACTCTCCATCCATGTGACTGGGAGTTAGGGTTTCAAAATCGCAGTCACTTGCTTCTCTCAGACCCAATCTGACCCTAGTCACTTGCATGCTAGGCTTAAGGGTATGACTAGGCTACTACAGTCACTCTCACTCCTCCTCCTCCATGTGACAGAGACCTAAATGATGGAATATTAGATGCTCGAAGATTTCTCTCAGTGACAGTAGGGTTCGATAGTTGACTGAAGAGAATGACAGTTCATTATAGACTTAATAATTAGATTTTTGAGTATAAGTTTTGTTGGGTTCATTTATGTGTTGTAGTTGTGTTTGATGGTTAGTTACATAGATGAAGATATGGACCATTATAATCTCTTTTTCTAAATCATTTGATGACAAGCTAAGAAGAAAAAGAATATGAAAGGGTTTTCCCCATAGTGGGTTTTTCCCTGGTCTTCGACCAATCTTGGTGTCTCTATCCATGAATTATTTTCATCTATTGTTCCTTTATGTTTTGTTACATTGATGATGAGGATATTGTTCATTTTACATAGTTACATATGATACTGAATAAGGATGTAAATATGAATAATGTTATGATCTTATGGGGTGAACTTAATGTGTTAATGAAGAAATGCAATTATCATAGTAAAGAACAATATAGCCCTATGAAAAATTAACATGGTATGAGAGGTGAGATGAAGAAAAGTCATGGAGATCACCTCTATGATGACACCATTGATGGATGCAAGAAAAGATTGTGGAGACCTAAAATAATTCTATGGTTTGAAGAAAACCTTAGGCTATTTGTGTATTAGTGTTTGATGGATATTATGAGGTTAAAGTTTGAGAGAAACTCTGGTTTATGGAAAAGATATGAGATGTGAAATC
>APFE030665136.1:0-10699 GCA_000404065.3 Pinus taeda
TATTTTGAAATTAATCCCTAGAAAAATAAAATTGAAAATCCAATTATCCTGTAATAAAATGTGGCGGTAAATGTACCTGGTACATGATCACTTTGGTATCCAATAAACTTCCCCGCAATTTTCCTCGATTTCCGCTGCCTGAGATTTAAGGAACGCCCGCAAACTCCATTCCACCATGTCCATGACGATATAAATCTCGTTAAAATTATCGATGTCAACAGGTCGCACTACTCCATTCAATGTAACAATGAAAGGGTGACTAGTCCGAGTGAACGCACGATGAACTTGCAGTTCGCGCAACGCCATGAAGCAGTACCTTCTGCCATTCAGATCGATCTTTTGGACGGAAACACGCTCATTATTGGAAGTGTCCCGAGCCTTGAAGAACAACAACAAATACCAAATCCCATTGAACAAGAACCATACATACCCGAACCATACGTACCCGAACCACTACCTTACATAGATATTAATGAACCTCTCTTTTCTCTGCTGCGGTCAATTCCCGCACCCTTTGGCACTGTGCTAAACCATGAAGAGCCATTCCCCGACCCTGGAGATCATCATGGGTCGGGGAATGGCTCTTCATGGTTTAGCACAGTGCCAAGGGGTGCGGGAATTGACTGCAGCAGAGAAAAGAGAGGTTCATTAATATCTATGTAAGGTAGTGGTTCGGGTACGTATGGTTCGGGTATGTATGGTTCTTGTTCAATGGGATTTGGTATTTGTTGCTGAGAGACAGTTCCAAATCCGCCATATCCCAGAACTTCAATAACCTCGTACTTCTTGTCTAATTCGAACAATTTCACTTGCGTCGGACGTATATCGTCTCCACGATATTCCATTTGTATCATGAATTTTCTCTTTGCCTGGAGACAAATTCGTAAATTGCTGTGTAAATTTCACCCATTGTCCCACGCACAACTGTACTAGGTATATCTTAGTCTTTCGACTAGGCAAGTAAAATTCCTGAAATCTATGAAATCTTTTATGAAAGTATACTGTGCAGACTGGTTCTGTCAGGAAAATACAGTCTATCAGGACTGCCATTTGCGATTCCCTGTTTTCTTCTGCAAAGAAACGTGAGTGGATCTATTTTAACGTAAAATTTTACCGTTATATTCGATACTTCTTCCTAATGGAAAGTGTTCGACAGATGTCCTCGAGAAATAGAACGATTGGTTATCCCGTTGATCATTCCATTGAGATCTAAAATCCTATTTTTTTTTTAACAATGAACTCTAGTAGCTAACGGTCGTGATTTCGCTACTCTAGTAACTGGCTTATCAAGGGACTTGGTTATCCGATTTATCTTCCCAATGAGATCTAAATTTCTGAAATTGCTAACGCATTATCGCATCGCCTGACACTTCAAATATGAATTATTTCTGAAATTTCTGAAGTATTATCTCATAGCCTGAGACTTCAAATATGAATTATTTCTATAATGTCAGAATTGCACTGTACCAGCGTTCCTAGTTTATATCAAAATTGCACTGAGGGAGAACATTAACTTTAATGGTTAAGTCACCAAGAATATCAACGGACATCCATTTACCACAAGCAAATAAATAATCATAAAGTTCACGAACTAGCATATTTATTTGAGTTGATATATTTGCGTTTTAGCAAGTTCACAGAAATAACTATAAAAAAATGAATTATCACTAAGTTTTGGACACGTCTGTAATTATAAAAATGAAGATGGCTAATTATATTATATTTAGAGCTATAGGAGCAATATATATATATTTATTTGGAAAATTTCAAAAAAATGTAAGTTTTATTATGTGTTTTTTTGTTACCTTCGATGTGGATTTATTAAGTATCTAGAGAAATGGAATGGGTTGAGATTCAAGTTATTTTTAGAGTATAAAATTTGAATTTGGAGAGATTTAATTTTTTAAGCTTTCAATTTTGTGAATTTTTTCTTTGCTTAAGTTGTATTTTTGAATGTGTAAATGGATTTAATGCCTTGATAATTTCCTTGTAAAAGAATCTTAACTAGGTACATGTTTGACACAAGGTTGCTGGTATTTGACACAAGGGCATAAGGTTGTCCGTTACTTAGGTTTATGGAGACCACTACCACAATTACCCTAAGAATTATCCCCTTAGAATTATCCCCTTGGTCCGCACTACCCTACACTAGGCAACTAGTAACCATCAATGCATTTGAACATGGGACATTCTACTCAAATTTACTCTACATTTTTATTAGCTTTTCTAGTGAGCTTCCTATGGGGCTATATATATAACTGATGCAAGAGCATTAGAGCTTCCAAGTCATCAATATTTTTTGAGACAAAACTCCAAACCGGGTTGCAACAAGGAAAAGGAATTTTATTTCTTTATTGTAAATAATTTTGTGGATAGAAATAATGGGAATATACATTGAAAAACATGAGATATTCTAGGGATAAATTGAGTGACTTTAGAATTTAGAAAAACATGATTTAAAGGGTGATTTAAGGATGAGTAATGGAGTGCCTTTAGAATTTAGGAAAGTCTAATTTATGGAGTGATTTTAGGATTTAGAAAGGCTATTGCATTTATTAATTCTACTTATTGTAAGCCTATGGACAATGAGAACTAATGACCAAATGAATGTGAAATCATGCTCATAGAAAGAAACAAATATTTTTGCGTATTTTTATATGTATAGGTTTTGTTAATGAAATGAAGTTTCATATATTTTCTGTATGAAGTGTCCATTTTTACGATTTTTGAAGAATTTTTAAAATTTGGAATTGGTAAAGTTAAGCGCTTAGGTGTGTGAATTCGGCAAATAAATATTATTAAAGATTTAGTGAAATTAAATTTTGATGCATGTGTTAAATGGTGGAGAGAGACACTATTTCATGAATAGTAATTATTCAATATGCTTAAGGGGAAGAAATATAATGGGTGCTCATGAATTATATTTTTATATTGAGTGTGCATGGTGAATGCTTCACGAGATGTTGTGAAATGAAATAAATGCACAACTGTGTATGGAGTGGGTTCATGAAATTGGTGAAGGTAGAATTGGTGCCATCGAGTGGTATCAGAGCACAAAATAGTTTTTGCATGTATTATGGAGGAAAAATTAGAGCGATATTACGACAACATCAGGTAGATTAGTTTTGGTTCTTTTTTGGATATTGATGAAAAGTATTAGCAATTGAGAAGGATGATGTGGTGAGAAATATGGTAGTTAGTGCAACTGTGATGGACAAAAAAGAGTGATTGCATAAACCTTAAGAGGAAGGAGTGCTTGAAAGGGTTTCTAGAAGAGGGGACCAAGAACGCCAATAGTCCGAGCTCAGAGGAGAAGCATGGTGAGGCGTGTGTTGCAAGAAATAAGTCTGCTACTGTAGAGGTGATTTACAGGTGATAGTGGGTAGTGGGAAGATAAAATATGAACATAATTGAAAAGAAGGAGATGTAGCTCACAGGTGTGGCCTGCACCTGGAGACTACACTCACAAAAACAGAGAGATCACTCCGTAACCCTCTATTGCATCATGAAAAGGACTACATCATTTAAGTACAACTCCCAGAAATCAAGTTAAGTTGCAACCAAAAATCTCTAAATTCTAGAACAAATCCTAAACTAAGGAGATACGTTACAACTATGTAACCATTTCTCCATTAATACAAAATAATATTTAATTATTTTCAACTCCCCCCCTTAATGGAGAAAGGGTTCTCCTAGACTCCTAACATCCTTCTAAACAATTCAAACTTTACGCGTGCAAGAGGCTTTGCAAAAATATCAGCCACATTGTCACAAGTTTTACAATATTCAACAATAATCTCCTTTGACTCTACTTTCTCTCTAATAAAATGGAGCTGAGTGTCTATATGTTTGGTGTTTTTATGGAACACTGGATTATGTGCCAATTTAATGGTGCTCTGGTTGTCGCTTTTGATGGAAGTGGATTTCTTCTGTTCTTTTCCTGCATCGTTGAGAAGCCTTCTCAACTAGATCACTTCACATGTCACTGCACACAATGCTTGATACTCAGCTTCACATTATGACAAAGCTACAGTACTCTGCTTCTTACTACTCCATGCTATGACCCCGGATCCTATGTTGAATGCATAACCTGTGATGGACTTTCGATCATCCAGGTTACCTGCCCAGTCTGAGTATGAAAATCCTACTAGAGTAACATCAGATACGTCAGTGTATAAATACCATAATTAACAATACCACAAAGATACCTTAACACATTCTTTGCTGCTATCGAGTGACTTTCAAGCGGTTTTGACATAAATTGGCTTAACACACTAACATAGTATGCTAAGTCAGGTCTGGTTGTTGTAAGATATATCAAGCTACCAACCAGCTGTCGATACATTGTAGCATCAACCTCTTTAGTGTCATCGTCACTTCTCAACTTCATATTCTGCTGCAAAGGTGTCGGTGCTGATCTACACTGATCCATACCAAACTTTTCCAACAGATTTCTGGCATACTTCCCTTGGGTAAGAAAATTTTGCCCAGTATCTCTGCATACTTCTAATCCCAGACAACAATGAAGGCTTCCGAGATCCTTCATCTCAAAAACTTGTGCCATAAGCCTTTTGATTTCTCTGATTAAATCATCTGCATCTCCTATTATAATCATGTCATCCACATACAAAGAAATCAAAATAATCTGGCTCTGATTATTGTACTTGGTATACAAATTTGGGTCATTTAAACTTTTATGAAAGCCATGCTCTAAAAAGAAAGAATCAACCTTTTCATACCAAGACCTGGGTGCTTGTTTTAAACCATATAAGGCCTTTTTTCAATCTGCAAACAAGATGTTCCTACCCCTGCTTTACAAATCCTTATGGTTGTACTAAGTAAATTTCCTCTTTTAAATCACCATTTAGAAATGCAGATTTAACATCAAGCTGGTGTAATTCCCAATTACATTTAGTAGCTAAAGAAATAAGCATTCTGATTGTATTTAACTTTGCTACATGTGGAAAAGTATCGTCAAAATCTATACCTTCCTGCTGTGAATATCCTTTTGCAACCAGCCTAGCTTTTAATTTCTCTATACTTCTATCTGCATTCATTTTTGGTTTAAACAACCATTTACATCCTATGGGTGTTTTATTCTTAGGAAGCTCATCTAAATCCCAAGTATCATTTCTAAGAATTGATTCCATTTCTTCATTCATTGCTGTCCTCCACTCCTTAAATTTACTGGCTTCTTTGTAATTACCAGGTTCTACAATGTTTAAAATATTTGACATTAAAGCATAGTCTCTAAATTTAGCAGGTAATCGATTCTTCCTACCTGACCTCCTTGGTAGGGGACTTACCTCAACTCTGTCTATTTCAGCACTTGCATCATCATTGATTACATTATCTGTTACTTCTTCTTCTTGTTTCTGCTCCTGCTCTTCATCTTCCTCACTATTTTCTTCTATAACCAATGGAATGTGGCAATCACTATTAGAATCCTCCTTTCCTTCTTCAACCTGTTCATGAAATATGACATCTTTGCTTGCAAAAACCTTGTGAGTCACTAGATTATATAACTTATATGCCTTGAACTCAGTGCCATATCCAACAAATATAAATTTCAGGGCTTTGGGGTTTAACTTCTTCCTATCTGCCTTAGGTATATGAGCATAAGCTTTTGACCAAAATATTCTTAAATTACTAACAGCTTGTTTGAATCCAAACAATGCTTCAAAAGGGGGTTTGAAGGCTAAACATCTAGTAGGACTCCTATTCTTCAAATATACAACAACGTTAATAGCTTCTTCCCAAAGACCATTTGATAGACCCTTACCTTGTAGCATACTCCTTGCGCACTCCACAAGGGTTCTGTTCTTCCGTTCTTCCACTCCATTCTGTTGTGGAGTGTGTGGCACTGTAATCTGCTGTACAATCCCATGATGCTTGCAGAAATTCATGAACTCTCCCAACCTATATTCTCCCCCTTGATCTGAGCGGAGAATTTTTATCCTTTTTCCTGTCTGGTTCTCTACCATAGATTTAAACTCTTTAAAATACTGAAAGGCTTGCCTCTTTTTACTCAGAAAGTATATCCATGAATATCTAGTGCAATCATCTTTAACAAGAGAAAGTAATATGCTCCTCCTAGTGACCTAGTTTGCATAGGTCCACAAATATCTGTATGCACCAATTCTAAAATATCCCTTTCCTTTCTGTTAACATGCAAAGGGAACTCTTCTTTATGCATTTTCCCTAATACACATCCATCATAATCCAGCTTAACATTATGAAAAACAGGTAGTCCGCCAACCATACCTTTTCTCTGAAGTAAGATGAGGTCTTGCAGATTAAGATGGCCGAATCTTTGATGCCAGAGATCTTCGACTGTTGATCCGGCTGCAACCATTGCTTAATGTGGCATAATCTTTTCATCTAATCTGTACAGGCTCCCCACGCGCACTCCTTTTGCAACTGTTTCCATCTGGCTATCCTTAATGACAAAGTTATTCTTAAAGAATTGAACTTGCATATCCTGATCACTAATCATTGAGACAGGGACCAAATTTTTCTTAATTCCTGGAACATACAATATATTTTTAAGATGTCTAATGTCACCACTAGGTAACTTTACAGGAATGTCACCATGTCCTTTGATCTCATATCCTCTATCATCTCCTAGGTAAATTTTTGACCCACATGAAGTTTCTTCAAGAAATTCAAACTAGTCCTTCTTACCAGTCATATGTGAGGATGTGCCAAAGTTGACATACCATATGTCGTCCTCATCTCCCTTTGAAGCTGAAAGAGCACAATCGACTACAAATAGTCGAAGTTCGTGGCTATGGTCTTCTTATTCCCTAGCAAACTAGCCCTTATGTTTTCTCTGTTTGTTTCTTCCTTCATCTGCTTGCCTCTTATAACATTCTCTAATATGATGACTAGGTTTTCCACGGTAAAAACATTTCTTGATGGGAAAATCATTAGCAGTCATACCTTTAAATGGTCTCTTCTAAAATGTGTTGGCTCCTTTCTGTTGCTGCTGTGGTTGCTGGTGCTGGTGTTGCTTCCCTCTGTACTGCCTCCTTTTTTCCATCAGAGCAAGGTCATTGCCCTGAGTTTTCAAATTTTTTCGTCCCTCTTCTTCCTATAGCAGGATCCCAGTCAGGTCTTCAAATGAAGGGACTTTCTCCCTTGCTGACAGCCCTGTGATGAACGTCTGGTATTCATCAATCATTATGTTCAATGTGAGCATGACCAAATATGAATCAGAAACTTTCTCTCCGATTACTCCCAATCTGTCACTCAAATCCTTGACTCTGGCAATGAATCTAGCAACGGACTCATTCTCCTCCATCTTCAATGCAAACAGCTTAGCTTTAAGTGAAGAGACATGGTTTGTATTCTGCGTCTCGTATAGGTTTCTGATTGTCATCCAAATGTCAGCGACCGATTTACAGTCTCTAATATGAGGAATAACATTGTGCTTGACGAACATTTTCAATATGACCTTTGCTTCCATCTCCCTTCTATCCCAATCTTGTTCTTGTGTCGTTGTTCCAGCTCTCGGCTCACTTCCTATGATGATCGCCCACGCGGTTGCACTTTCAAGCAAAGTCTGTATCTTAAATTTCTAGTTGTTAAAATTTGATCCATCGAGTTTGATATACTTGTGGAGATATGATTATAAATTATTATTCATATTGACTTATACCAGATAAAACCTCTGTTTTGCAAAAAAAAGCCTTGTACCTTCAATGTGCCACCACCGGGCAAGTTCGATCTACTACCACCAAATGGATCCAGAGCTTCAATGTGCCACCACTGGGTAATACGCCTCCACCAGGAAAGTCCAATCTGCTACCACCGAACAAATCCGAAACTTCAATGCGCCACCACCGGGCAATACGCCTCCACCGGGCAAGTCCGATCTACTGCCACCGAGTAGATCATGAATTTCAACACGCCACCACTGGGCTACTCCAATCTGCTTCCACCGAACAGATCCACAAATTCAAAGTGCCACCACCGGGCAACTCCGATCTGCAAAAAATTGCAGATTTTGAAAGAGAAAGAGGTTGGATCCTTGGCACTCTTCAACAACTACAGATCCATGCCAATTGCGTTTCTTTTTCGCTGGCGCACTTATCAGCCTCAAACCCACACCAATGGGTGCGTCTGTTCATTAAAAACTCACGCCAACCCACTTCTTCTCTAAAAAAAAACAATGACGCTCAACAAATCCATGCCAACCCTTTCTTGCGCTCATATATGATTAGTGATCTGAGATCCGTCTTCAGGTGTTACTACAGTCCACCTGATACTCCACTGCCACTACAGTTATCTAATTGATGATGCATCCTAAAAAAATAAGGTTGTCCCTACTCTGAGCTCTAATACCAAGATAAAATATGAACAGAATTGAAAAGAAGGAGATGTAGCTAACATGTGTGGCCTGCACCTGGAGACTACACTCACAAAACAGCGAGATCACTCTTGTACACTCTATTTTCATCAATGAAGGATTACATCATTTAAGTACAACTCCAGAAATCAGGAAGTTGCAACCAAACTCCTAAATTCTAGGAACAAATCCTAAACTAAGGAGATACGATACAACTATGTAACAATTTCGCCATTAATACAAAATAATATTTAATTATTTTCAACTTGGGAAGCTCACGAAAGAGGATGATGAATATCACACGAATTATTCATAAGGAAGCCATAGAGATGCCAAAGCAATTGGCATAAGGAATTTGAGTGATGTAAATTATGAGAGGGAACTGGTTGAGACAAAATCCCAGTTGAATGTGTTTACAAAGATGCTACAGAAGAATGAGGAGAACGAGAGTTATGGGTGGAACCTGAGGAAAAAGAGTTAAGTCTCCTACTGAAATTTTAGGTTCCAAGAAGTAAAGACAAAAACTGAGACACTCGTTAAAGGAAGAACTCAAAACTATTGAGTGTGAGGAGGTAGTTCACAGAGGTGAACCTGAGTAAGGATAAATTCATGCAGAATATAACAACATTGATAGATATTTGATGTTTGATACATTAAATGAGGCTCAAAAGCGTTATGTTTTTCATAATGTTTTTTTTTTTTGGTTTGTAGATGTTATTGATGATGAGAAACCCTTTGAAATTGTCATGAAGAAAGAGGAAGATAGAGGACAACTAAGTTCAATTTTTTTTCTTAGCAGAAGGAAGATACAACTTTCAATTTTGACACTAATTGTGTGTATGTGGGTGTGAGAAAAGTGGTTATTAGTTTTCAAATTGATGCAAGTGGAATAAAAACTGAGGTTGAACACCTGGCAAAATTTTTTGTTAACAAGGATGCAAAAAAGTCAAAGGGAGAATAGATTGCTAGCAACATGGAGATAAAGCTCGATCAACAAATTGAAGTGAGACAGAGAATTCAAAGAGCATATTTAAAAGCCTGGAAGTAGGATGAAAGTATGTACCGGTTGAAAGTATGCTTGGACGACTATATATTTTATTTTCTTTTGTGGCTGGAAAATTTTCTCTTGAAATAGTGAGTAGCATCACGGTGAAAACAATTGGTTTGCAACAAGGAAGGAAAAACCATAATTATAGTAGAACTCAAGATGCTACAACAACAACATGACAAAGTCGATGATAAAAAAAAAATATGTATGGGATCCAGGAGGACTTCAACAACAACAACTAATGGTCATGAGACCATCAAATTTTTCTACCTATGGAGTCTGATGCAGGAGCATCAGGGCTTCCAACTTCCAAGTCATCAAAATGTTTGGAGACAAAGCTCCACACCACATTTCAACAAGGAAAAGAAAATTTATTTCCTTATTGTAAATAATTTTTATTCTTTATTTCTAAAACAATTGGGGATAGAGATGAGACAAAATAGATGATATTTTAGTGTGAGAATATACCTTGAAAACATGATATATTCTCTTGATAGATTGAGTTACGTTAAAATTTAGAAAAATATAATTTATGGAGTGATTTTAGGATTTAGGAAAATATTATTTATGGAGTGATTTATGGGTGATTTATGGAGTGCTTTTAGGATTTATAAAATCTATTACATTTCTTAATTCTACTTATTGTAAGCCTGTGGGAAAGGAAAACTAATGGCCAAATGAATGTGAAATATCAGTCATAGAGAGAAACAAATGTTTTTGAGTATTGTATGTACAAGTTTTGTTAACGAAATGAAGTTACATATCTTCTGTGTATGAAGTGCCTATGTCCATGATCATTGAACAATTCTTAAAATTTTGAATTGGTAGAATTAATGCTTATGTGTGTGAATTGGTCATAAAAATCATATTGAATATTTAGTGCAGTTAAATTTACATGTGTTAAATGGTGGAGAGTGGCATTATTTTACGAAGAATAATTATTCAATATTCTTAATGGAAAGAAAGATAATGGGTGCTCATTAATTATATTTCTAGATTGAGTGTGCATCGTGAATGCTTCAGGAAATGTTTTAAAATTAATGTAAATGCACAAATGTGTATGGAGCGGATTCATGAAATTGGTGTGAGGGTAGATTTGGTGCCATCAATTTCATTCTTTAAATTGATTTTGAATGTGTAAATGAATTCAAGGCCTTGAAAATCTCTTTGGCCACTTGGATTGTCTACAATATACAATTTAAAATTACAATTCCGACAAATATTTATTGGATTTTAGCTAAAATTGGCTAAACAAAATACCTAAAGAAGAGTTAAAATGTAGAATAATTAGACTACTTGTA
>APFE030665150.1:0-10489 GCA_000404065.3 Pinus taeda
CAAATCCTTTGAGCTACTATACCTAGCCTAAAATATACATTAAATTCATTCATATCAAGCCCTAATTTCCAATATCCTAATTGAGATTGACAAGGAGAGAGCCCTCTCCCAACCTAGTAGGGCTAGCCACAAGGTTAACCATGGTTTGATGTTACCCCAGACCTGCCTTCCTTCAGCCTGAGGTAGATCAAGGCACTAACACCAACACCTTCCTCAACTCAAGCTCTAGAATCAATTTCCCATTCTCTTAGTTAAATAATTGTGATTACATTTCTAATAATAATTACAAGAAAATATTTGCAATGTTTACAAGAAGGAGTTTGCAAAATGGTTCATTACAAATATAATGTTCCAACTACCGACATTCATGGACAAAAATGTAATTATATTTTTCATATTTTTAATAATTTTGAATCATGCAAAGAGAGTCTTTCTATGATTGACCAAAACATATCCTCGTTGCATGCTAAATTCGCCAAGTAATTTTAGGTGTTTGTGTTTATTTTGAAGGTTTTCTAGATCTAAAGGAATCAAGACTAGCATTATGAATAGGTGACACTTCAAATCCTGGAATTAGTGTTATTGCTTCACATCCATGAAAAAAAATCATTTGGCTCCACATTTAGTCACCTTGCTCAAGGGCCAATTAATATGGGAGAAGTTCAAAATTAACATGTGGCAAAAGTTATTCATTAGAGAAATTTTGAGGTCAAAATAGGGCTCAAAACAAAAATTTACAGCCAAAATCAACTTTATAAGAACCAATAGGATTCAACATGATGATGTCAACCATGGCAGGTGATTCACCATTTTTAGAGTAAAAAAGGTAAAAATATTAAAAAATAAAATAAAAAATAAAAATAAAACTATTTTTTCAACTCATATTTTCATCTTATCTCCCTACGGTTTTACTCAAATTTCAAGCAAGAACACTCTTTGGATTCAAAATTTAATTCCTCATCCAAGGAATACCCATGTTGCATACTTTCGATGGAGAATACTTTCGATGGACAATACTACACGAAAATTGAGAAATACATGTAAACACATGATTACAATCATGTTTTTCATGTATTTCTCATTTTTCATCTACCAGGGTCCATCAAAAGTATGAAAAATGGTTACTCCTTGGATGAGGAATTAAATTTCACATCCAATGAGTGCTCCCAATTGAATTTGAGTAGTAGGGAGATAAGTTGAAAAAATGGTTTTTTTTTCCCTTTTTGCTCTAAATTTTGATGATGTAATCTAATCTTATTTTATTATTTCCACTAATATTTTATAATATTCCTTAGGAGGCCCATTTTAGACCTCAAAATTTTTCTAATGAGGCCGTAGAACATGTGAAGCTCTATTTGTTTCTTTATGGATATCTAACCATGAATGAATATAATCTTAGCTTGGTATGGATGCACACCATGCTCATCCACAATATACCATTTATATTGAATTCTCAACATGCAAAATGATCACTTTACTAAGTTAGCATATAGCTTGTGATGGCACATGACATTTAATACACAATAAAGTGTGCTTAAAATGATCTCACTTCTATTAACTGTGAGGAATCTCTCAAGGTATATGACCTAAAAAGTGTTGGAGAATGGTCATAGAGTGTCTTTCCTCATCTTTCTGACCATCTCTAGTGCTTTAATCAAGCCTAAAGGAATGATTACAAACTTTAATATAGCTTCCAAATTGAATGTTTCCTTCCACATATATGTTTTCTCAATTGACACTTGCTTATAACTTGATATAAGATCATTGTTACTGAAAAGATTTGGATCATTTGAGATGATCATGCATATCATAATTATAAGGGATGGGGCATGAGTTCTTGACTATGTTTTTTTTATTAGTGCTACATATTGAATATGAGGTCACCACGTTCTATCCTTATTTTGAACCACCACAATAGTGTTCCTACAAGGTGAGGATCTTGGTCAAATTAGACTTTCTAGATAATTCTTAAATATGATGTTTGATCTCCACATTATCTAAAAGACATTATTTATACATAAGACCATTTAATAGATGGACCCCTGATGTCAAATCAAAAACTGATTTACCCAACAACATAGAATTACACCTATAGGTGGAGTCAATATGCCTCTATATTCTTCCACCAACAAATATTTATCTTTGTGTGTGTGTGTGTGTGTGTATAATCCCTACAAAGGCCCTAGTAGGATGATGGGTTTCTTTAGTTTTAGTCAAATCATGAAGAGGACAAATATCCCAATTTCAAATATATTATATTCCTATACTACTTAGTAGCGATAATAAAGAGTATGGTAGTTAAGGCTACCTCTAACATCTCAATGAGTAGATATCTTAAGGTGAAAATGACCATATGGTGCCTAAACTAGTAAAAAACATGGAACTTCCATAAATATGGTTGTTCTAAAGTAACATCAAAAACTTCAACTAGGAAACTTCATGAAATATGTCCTCTTTGAAGGAATTTATTTAATATTGCAAGAAGAATTATTAAGTAACGTAGATGTGTCATCCATGGATTGTCCAACTAATGGTATACGATTGGAGGTGTGACACCATTAGTAGCTTCATATTCTAAATAATATATACTAATATGAAGTTCTTGTTGGTTCCATTTTCAATAATAAAATGTACTTTATCTCCTCCATTTACATCGAAAAAGTGCTCAACTTCATCATTCTCCTCTAGATTGCTTATCCAGATCATTGCAATGGTTATTACAATAGTGAATTCCATGTTAATGATTTATTTTTTTCCATTCATTACATCTTGTGGTGTCAAGGAAAATAAAGTAGAGTTCAAGGATTTCATCTCAAAAAATAGTGACTATATGATGTAACATTCTTCACTATTGTGACATGGAATTGTGTAGTAGAAACATTGTTAGGTCTCTATAATACTAGTGTAGCCCCCATATTGTTATTTTTGTGCCCCGTAGAAAGCCACTATTGTTATTGTCGAGCCCTTACATTATTGTAGTTATGTAGGCCCCAATTATATTTTGACCCTTTAGACTCCTATATATACCAAGGAGGTATTTCTATTTGAATCATCGAAGAATTTTTCATCTATGTGATGTAAAGGGAAATTTTCCCCTCAAAGTGGCTTATTATATAGTTACAGATCTATTTTTTCTTATGTTTCTATGCTATTTTGATATTTTTACATAGCATTTGGTATCAAAGCTCTTGGTTCTAGGGTTTCATTGCTTCTAATGGGTCATCATGGAATGTTCGTTGTAACTTTTTATATGAATCTTTAGACCATGAAATTGTTACCACGTCGAGGATACATTTTGATGAACATCTGGTTACAATTTGAGAGCTTGTTTTACTATATTTTCAAAGATATGGTCCAAGGAAGTTAGGGTTTCTATATACTCTAGAATTTAGTCTCAAATAGGTGTCCTAAGCAAAATCATCGTAACTTTATCCTCGAGCATTGGATTTAAATTCCATGATAAGTGACTAAAATTGGATGGACTTTAGTTGTTCAAGTATGCATTTCAAGGCCGAAGGTTGAAATAGTGAAACATGACATCCCTTACAAGTTCCGTCTACTAAACTAGTCCATAATGAAGTCATCGTGGTAGATTTGGCATTGCTTTATGTTGAAGAATCCAATATTGGTCTACTTTTGGAGTTATAAATAATATGTAGAGGGATTCCCTATGACAAAATTTCAAACCTTGGGAATATGAAATCACGGAGATACCATAGTTTTAAGTTCATCCTTATTAACAATTTCAAAATCAAGCTCTTAAAAGGTGTGTATTTTTAAATTTGCTTAACTTTTGTTTAAGTGATTCAAAGGGCATAGTGAAACATAAATATCATTAATTGGTTCCAAAATGCCTCCACAAACCAAAAAATTCTACACCCATTAAGCTAACAGAAATATATAATAAGACGCATGAAGAAGAGTAAGAAATGCAACATGATATATCAAAATTACAGGAACAAGTACAATAATTTTCGTTATCAAAAAGAGAAGCCAAAAATGAATTGGAAGCTAAGATGGATGGGCTAGAAGAAAAAAAGGAAGGTTTAAAAGCATGCATAAAAGAACACGTAAAAGGGGACATGGAAGGTTTAAAATTAGATATGGAAGTTTTGACAAAGTTGCTACAAGAAAAGCTTCCGAGTGTGACAAGGTAGTCCATGAAAATCACGATGAGAACAAAAGGAATGTGAATCATTGTTTTATAGACTCTAAATTTGGGTTGAAGACCAACCATATTCCAAAGATAAATATGAGTAAGTTTTATGGTGAGGATCTGGTAGCATGGATACCATGAATGGAGTACTTCTTTGATCTATACGATGTTCAACACACACAAAAGGTATGCATTACATCTTTATATTTAGAACACAACAAGTTTGTGTGGTATGAATGGATTTTTTCTCATAAATCACTTGTCACTTGGGCAATTTTTATGGAGGAAGCTATAGCACACTATGAATATACAAAGAGAAATATCGTCTTTAGCCAATTGATAAATCCCAAACAAAAGGTTTCAGTTGTGGAGCACATTGAGGACTTCCAAAGAGTGAATATCAAGGAAATTAATATTATATAGGATAATTTTATTGATGTCTTCCTAGGGATTTTAAATGATAACATCCAACATTAGGTTTACCTTTGAGACCCTAATTCATTGGAGAATGCATTCAAGGTGGAAAAAAAAGTAGAAAGAAAAATTATGGAAACAAGTAGGTATACCACTCATAACTATAAAGATGGAAGTGTTGTTGCTCCTAGCCTCCCAGAACCTACAATGTTTACACCACAAGAACTAGAAAAGAAAAAAAAACATCAAAGGTATTTGTTATAGTTGTGATGGAAAATACACTAAATCTCATAAGTGTTCTAAGAAAAATTATTCTACATAGATTGTGAAGAGGAGGAAGAAAAGGAAAAACAAAAAACAAAAGAAGAAGAAATACATCAGGAACCAACCCCAGGGGTTAAAAAATAAGACATTAATCCAACCATATCTTGTAATGCATTGGTGAGAATTAGCACTCCTCAAACTCTCAAGATAGAAGGACATATCAAGAAGAGAAAGGTAATAGTGTTGATTGATGTAGGTAATACCCAAAATTTTATTCATTGTAAGATAGCCAAGGATTTGAATTGATTTGTATATCCAACACCATAGTGTCAAGTGATCATTTCAAATGGAGGAACTATAAATTTCTTGGGGAAGTGTCATAATATCAATATAACTATGGGGGAATGTGTATTGAATATTCCAATGCTTTCCATTCCAATGGGTGGTGTCAATGTTGTATTAGGAGTACAATGGTTACAATATTTGGGGACAATATATTTTAATTTTCAAGAACTTTTCTTGAAAAAAATTGGGAAGGAAAGGAAATTGAATTAAGGGGTATCACAAGCAAACCTAGGAAGATAATCAGCTCTAATGACATGACAAAACTTTTGAAGAAGTAACAATGATGGGTAATTGCATAATTATGCTCACTAGATGTTAAAAAATCTAAGTTATCCATTTTTCCATATCTCCAAAGAGTCCTTGACAATTATTCCAAGGTATTTGAGACTCACAAAGGTCTCCCACCTATTTTTGATCATGATCATGCTACTCACTTGATTCCAGGAAGTGTTCCTCCAAACATCGAACCTTACATATATCCTTATGCCTAGAAGAGTGAAATTGAATGTATGGTTGCAGAAATGCTAGAGGAAGGTACAATTCAACCTAGCCAAATTTCTTTCTGTTCTCTAGTAGTAATGGTCCACAAGAAGGATGGATCATGGCATATGTGTCCAGATTATAGAGAGCTCAATAAGCTCATTATTAAAGATAAGTTTCTCATTCATGTCATTGATGAATTTTTTATGAACTACATGGAGAAATTTACTTCACCAAGATGGATCTTCATTCAGGATATCATCAAATTAAAATAAAGATAAAAGACATTCCAAAAATAGCATTCAAAACTCATGAAGGTCATTATGAAATTTTGGTCATGCATTTTGGTTTTACAAATGCGCCTTCCACCTTTCAAGGTTTGATGAATTCCATTTTCAAGCCCTTATAAAATTTGTGTTAGTATTATTCGATGTTATAATAATCTACAGTAGGTCTTGAAAATATCATGTTGATAAGGTGCCCAAACTATTAAAGGCGAAACAATTGTATGAAAAACCCTCCAAATTTTTATTTGGGGTAAGGAAGTGTAATGTTTGGGTCATATTGTTTCTCATGATGGTGTTAAGGTAGACCCTGACAAATTAAAACCATAAAGGAATGTAAAATCCCCACAAACTTAAGGAATGTTTGCGTATTTCTCTAGTTTACAAGGTATTATTGTAAGTTTGTTAAGGATTATGAGAATATATTAGCACCACTAACAACATTATTGAAGAAAGATGCATTTTTTTTCCAGAAGCAATTAAAGCCTTGAGCATCTTAAAGAGCAAAAGTGTCGAGCTTTGGTCATAACTACACCACACTTCACAAAAACCTTTATTATGGAATGTGATGTCTTAGGAAATGGCATTGGTGTTGTTTCAATGAAAGAAGGGAGACCTGTTGCTTTTGAAAGTATCCAATCAAGGGAAAGTATTTACACAAACCTATTTATGAGAAGGAAATTTTAGAAATACTACCTGCTCTGAAGAAATGGCACCCTTACCTAATGGGAAGCGACTTCAAGGTAAAAAAAATCATGATAGTCTTAAGTAATTCTTGGAAAAAGGATTATCTTCATAAGAGAAACAAATATGGGTCATAAATATGTTAGGATATGAATTTCAAAACATCTACAAAAAACAGAAGCAAAATGTTGTTGCAGATGCACTCTCACGAATGGATGAGGATGTGGAATCATTGCTCTGTGTCATTTCTATTATCCAACCTGATTGGATAAATGAAGAAAGGGATGAATGGAAGATTGACAAAGAGGTGTGGACACTCATTCAAAATTTATAGCAAGATCCCAGTGCATGTGATAGATTTATCTAAAAAAATTATTCATTATGGTACAAAGATCACTTATATCTATGTAAGAATTCCCAACTTGAACAAAAAATTCTTTTTGAATTTCACACCTCTCCTATAGGAGGGCACTTTGGATTTTTAAAAACTTACCATAGTGTCAAGAAGGAAGTTTTTTGGGATGACCTTAAATCTGACATTCAAAAGTTTGTGGAAGAATGCTTGGTTTTCCAACAAAATAAAGGTGATACAATAAAGACCCTGGATATTTTATAACCATTAGACATTCCAAGTTGGTGTTGAGAAGAGATTAATGGAGTTTACCACAAGTTTACCCAAGCCCGAAGGAAATGGTGTCATCATAGTGATAGTTGATAGACTTACCAAGTATGCACAATTTTTTGCACGATCTCATCCTTTCAAAGCCAATACATTCGCTAATGCATTTATGGAAACAATTTAAAGTCTAAATGGAAACCTAGAGATTATTGTAAGTGACAAAGATCCTATTTTCACAAGAAAGTTTTGGAAAAAAATATTTTCTTGTCTTGGTACTCAATTAGCTCATAACTCATCTTATCATCCTCAATCTGATGGAAAATTTGAGATAGTGAACAAATGTTTGGAATGATATATTCGTTTCTTTGTACATGATAAACAAACATAATTAGTCAAGTGGTTACCTCTAGCAAAATGGTGGTATAACACTTCTTTTGACACTGCAGCAAAAATGACCCCATTTATGGTGCTTTATGGATATCATCCATTGTCCATCACATCGTCTTAAGAAATAATTCTAAGGTTTAGCCAATGTAAGATCACATTGAGCATCAAAAAACAAGTTCTCCAACTCTTAAAGGATAACCTAACTCTGGCACAAAATCGAATGAAATAATAGTCAGATCAGCATTGCAGTGAAAGAAGTTTTTATGTGGGTGATTGGGTATTTTTATGGCTAAAAATATACAAATAAATGTCGCTCAAGCAAGCTAAGAAGGATTATAAATTATCACCGAAGTATTATGACCCTTACAAGGTGTTGTAAAATATTAGCACTATGGCATACAAATTGGAGTTCTCTGCATCTTCGCGAGTATGCCCAGTTTTCCATGTTTCATGCTTAAACAAGGTTATAGGTGACAAACTCCCAGTTCAAACTATATTTCCAGAACTTGACGAGGAAGGAAAAATCGTATTGGGGCCTGAAGAAATCACGGAAACAAGAATCTGACAACTACGAAATTGATCAATTTCATAGTATCTCATTAAGTGGAAGAACTTACCTACCAAAAATTCCACATGGGAGGATGTGTATTTCATATAAAAGCATCTAGAACTACTCAAGCGTTGAGGATAACACTTTTTTGAAGGAAAGGGGCATGTTAGGTACCTATATTACTAGTGTAGCCCCCATATTGTTATTGTTGTGCCCCATAGAAATCTACTAGTGTTATTGTTGAGCCCTTACAATATTATAGTTATGTAGGCCCTAATTATATTTTCACCCTTTAGACACCTATATATACCAAGGAGGTTTTTCATTTGAATCATTCAAGAATTGTTCATTGATGTGATTTAAAGAGAGATTTCCCCCTCAAAGTGGCTCATTATCTAGTCTTTGATCTATTTTTTGTTACGTTTCTACTCTATTTTGATCTAGTTACATAACAAACACCACTTTCCTATCTCTTTTTTCATCTTCTACTTATTCTTCATTATATGTAGATTTGACTTTTTGTCTTAACGTTGATTATGATTAATGTTTTATTTATTATAAAATTTAGGGTTAGATTTATAGTGGTTTTACTATGGGCAATTTCTAGTCCCAAACTCCCTACCCTTATACTAAAATTTTTACTCAATCTTGATGGCATAATACTAATAAGTAACCCCTAGTGAAGATAGGTCAAGAAAACAGATTCCTATTTTGATACAGCTATGTAGGTTGATTTTTTTAATAGTATTAGAAAAATGGTGTCAATGCACAAATAAAATACCTTCATAGTATCATGAAGCAAGATGAAACACAATAATTTTTAACTAAATCAGTTTGAGCATGATAGTTATGTCTCTATCCTACTACATGTTTCCATAAAGAAACTATAAAGATACAATTTATAATATAGGCCTCAAATGTAATAGCAGTTTACAAAAATTCATCAAAATTTGTATAAAATTGGATTCATAGTCATCTATAATGATCAAAATATTTGTTGATGCTACTCAAATGAGGTAGGAAAATGTGGTTGAAGTGGGATGGGATTAATTAGCCAAGGCAACTCATTGATCATGTCCATAAGCTTCTCCCTACTGCATGGCTTGGATAATCAAAAGCTGATGTTGAAGGCAGTGAATTTCCATAATCGCATCATGAATTCTGTGTTGATGAAAGGAAAAATGATTCATTAATTCTTCCACCTAAGCCTTCAAAAAATATACATGTCTACCCAACACCATAATATCCATCGAAATGTCCTTGTCTTTCCCCTGCTCAACCTGTTCTCCACTAGATCTCTTTCCTTTTTTGATTTACATGCTTCTTTGGATATAACTATATTGATATTGCTTCCAATATCTATCTATTTGACCTATTTATCCCTTGTTACAATCTTTGTTAATGACATTAGTTTCCATAGAGTTTTCAAACTAGATTGAAAATTGACACTGATGACTTATATCAGCATGGAACCCTATAATAAATATCACCTTGAACGTCTTAAATCCCACATTGAGCATCACACGAGGGGGAGTGATACTTGAAACTATATAGAATTTGATTTTCCTTAATTTTGACATCTCGGTCTGTATCTTTGCTAAAAATTTCCTATGCTACAAAATGTTTCAAAAATGATATCTTGGAACAAACTTCGATGTAGGTCAGAGATCAGAGGTCAGGGTCTATTCCTTACTACTTCCACCTCTGACTTGCTCCAAGGCTTAACTAGCCCAAGGTCCTGACCTTCAGTTCTATTTTATTTAATTTTATTGAAAAGAAAATACACAGAAAAATATCACAAAACACATTCCTTGGAACAAACTTAAGGGTCTGCCTATGTCACCTTGCTAATGTCATATGTGTCATATGGTGGCTTCTAAGTGGTGCCACGCATCACTTGGATTTGGCTCACATGGCCACCCAAAAATGTTGAAACCATGACTATCTGCAGTTAATATGGCTCCATCAATAGTCATATTATCCTCCTTGTCAAGCCTTATACCTCTGCTCTCCATGTCAAACTTCAAAAAAAGAGAGAAAGTCATTAAAAAACATGTTTATCTCTGGGTACGCAGGTTCTCTCTACCTTGCCTACGTGTACGCATCCCAAGCTCATTGTACCTGCGTACTTGTACGCTCTGTAAGTCAACGGATGGGTGCGTACTCCTGTAAAGGTCAAAAGGCGTGAGTTTCATCTTAAAAAAGTTACTTGTGGTCACTTCTAGAGCTTTCTAGAAGTGTTTGACGTGTATTGAGCGCCTCCAGATGGTTCATGCATCCCTATGATAGAGGAACTTATCCCATCA
>APFE030665154.1:0-16473 GCA_000404065.3 Pinus taeda
ATAAGAATTGACCCTGATAGGATTCAGGCTATACTGCAAGTCCCCCATCCAAGAAACATCAAGGAATTACATGCCTTTTTGGGGAAGATTAATTTCCTAAGAAGATTTATTCCTAACTTAGCTGAGCTAATAATATTGTTGAACAATATGCTCAAAAAAGATGCCAAGGTCAAATGGACGATTGAGGCTAAACAAGCCTTTGAAGAAATCAAGATAGCCCTGACAAAAACACCAATGCTTACAAGCCGTAGTTTTGATAGAGACTTTATAATATTCTCCTTTGCCTCTGAAAACACAATTGCTGTTGTCCTACTACAAAAAGATAACTTGGGATGTGAAAAACCTATTGCCTTTTTCAGTAGAGCCCTTAGGGATGCCCCACTCAAGTACAAAATCATGTAAAAGCAAGCATATGCCCTGGTAAAAGCCATAAAGGATTTCAGAGTTTACATCCTATACTCTCACATAATTGCATATGTGCCCAATGCAGTAGTCAAATATATCTTAACTCAGGAGGGAATGGAAGGCAAGAAGGGCAAATGGATTGCCAATATTCTGGAGTATGATATAGAAATCAAAACAAAAAAACTTATAAAAGGACAAGGGCTAGCTAAACTAATGACTGAGACTAACTTTGAAGCCCTTGACATAAATGAACTAGATAACAAACAGGAGATGGCGACTCCACAGATCAATCAAGCCTTTATACAATCACCTTGGTATGCTGACATATGTTTTGTATTATTAAACCTGCAAGCTCCTCCAGGGTTATCTAGAACCAAGAACAGATTTCTAAAACTAAAAGCTGCAAAATTTTGTATCATAGACAATGTTTTATTTTGGAAAAATCATGAAGGGGTCCTGCTCAACTACCTGACTTCAGATGAAGCTGATAAGGTCCTTAGAGATTTTCATGCAGGAGACTGTGGAGGGCACTTATATTGGAAATCCACAGCTGACAAAATCCTGAGGGATGGGTTCTATTGGCCTTCCTTGTTTACTGATTCAAAAAAGTTTGTAATATCATGTCATAAATGTCAGATCTTTGAAGGGAATAAGAAGTTACTACCCTTACCCCTCAGGCCCATTTCAACCATGGGACTTAGACTTCTTTGGGGAAATTCACCCTTCATCCTCAGGCCAGCATAAATGGATCCTGACAGCTACTGATTACTTCACCAAATGGATAGAGGCCATACCTTGTAGACAAGCAAATGACTCAGTTATCATACAATTCCTAGAAACCAATATCTTGTCTAGATTTGGCTACCCAGAGAAAATCATAATAGATAATGCAGCTGCCTTTAAATCCAAGAAAATGATCAGCTTCTGTCACAAATATCATATCACCCTAGGTCACTCAACAGCGTATTACCCTCAAGGCAATGGCCTAGCTAAGTCCTCCAATAAAAGCCTAATCAACATCATTAAAAAGGTCTTGGAGGAGAACAAAAAGAATTGGCATAAAAAGCTGGTAAATGCACTATGGGCAGATAGGTTGACCACAAAAAGATCTATTGGTACTAGCCCATATGAGTTGGTATATGGCCTAGAGGCAGTGTTCCCATCATCCCTTGGGACCCCTGTGATCAAATTGCTGCAAGAGATACAGGCTGAGCCCAATTATATCCAGAGAAGGATCAATCAGACAATTCACTTACAAAAAACAAGGGAAGAAGTGTATCATAGAACCCAGGTTCTACAGGAAAAGCTTAAAAAGGTTTTTGACAAAAGAACAAAGGTTGAGGACTTTCTCATGGGTAACAAAGTATTGAAATGGGACTCTAGAAGGGAAGACAAGGGAAAGCATGGCAAGTTTGACTTTCTGTGGAAAGGGCCATTTGTAATTCAAGCTGTGCAAGGTAACAATACCTTCTTTCTCAAGAGTCTAGATGAGTCAAACAATGATGAAGGCCCAGTGAATGGGAGAATGATCAAGCACTACCATGATACATAAGCATAGGATGGCCTCATATTGTACATAAATGTCTATATTTTCAAGTTCTTTTTTCCTTTTTACAGTAGATATATAGAAGAGAAACTACAACAGATTTTTTGAAGAAAGATCAACAAAACCACATCAAGATGACATAGATACTGGAGAAAGCTCAGATGAACAGACATGAGCAAGGTCTTCAAAACAAAAAACCAATGATAGGTAGTGATACAGGCTAGCAAGTCATGAAATATTTATTGTTGTTCTAAAGAGGTCATGTAACACTGCATACCATCTCACTAACTGCAGATCAAAGGTGGAAATACTAGAGCAAATTCACTACAGTGAGAGGAAGAAAATAAGGCCATATGACCTATTGTTCTTGGCTTTCCTTCATGAAAATCCATCCTCAAGTGGAGCCACTATTAGGTTCCTATACCAATAGGTTTCATCTTTCATGATTGACAGTGGAAGGGCTAAATATGTTCATCATTGCAGGCTGCAAAGGTTCCATATTTTGTATACATGCTACAAAAATTAAAAAATGAAAAGAGGGTATGCCTTAAAAGAATAATCAAAAGGCAAGAAAATCAAGTGGTCAAGAGAAAAGTGAAAATGAACCCCAAACTAAAGACCAGGAAAGTGGCCAGTCAAAATGCCACTACTAGCTTATTTGGCAATATCATGTTCTGCAAATACTGCTGCTAATCACACTTGATGGATGGCCCAACAATCTAAACTGGACCATGCCATGGTTAAATTGCTTGCCGCAGAATAGAGAATGTTCCCTGACCAAACAGCTCAAGCTTGGCAGATGACTAGCTAGGTAGAGAAATAAAGGTGCACAACTGCTTAATTTGGGGCCTTGGAAGAAATAAGGGTAGGTTTTAGATAGGAGGGCAGTCAAAAGAAAAAGAGGAAAATCAGGGTCTGCTAATTCAAGTGCACCCACCCTTGGAGAAAAATCTTAGGATTACTAGGATGGGTAAGTAGTGCAAGGTTGCAGAAATGGAGGGCCATCATCAATTGACCTATTAAGTGTAAAAACTTATGCCGCTCAGGGTATTGGCCTCAAAAGCAAAGAGTGGAGGACAAGCATTGGAAGCATGTCTAACTTTCCCATTTTCCCCCAAACTTCATTTTACTAACACTCCCAAGGGCCTTGAGATCTGCTCAGGTGTCCAGTTCTACTTCATTGCACCACAAACTACTTGGTCAAGCCATGAAGTGCAAACATGAAAAGAAGCCACATTTTTTGTGTAAAACATCTTTTTTATTATCTCATTTATCCTCAAAATCCTAAGTTAAGTTTTAACTAGTAGAACTTAGCTTTACCCCTTCATTCACCTCACAAAATCATGTTAACCACTAATATATTATGTAGCTCCCTAACTCCCCCCTTTTTTCCTAATTCTATTAGAATCTATGAAAATCTCCCAAAAAATATCTATAAATACCCTCCCCCGAGCACTATAGCTATATATCCCTTCCTTGGGAAATATTAACCCCTCAAGGGTTAGTATTAATCCTCAATCATCCTAAAACTATGGGGTTTGGCAAAAAACTATGGTTAAAAGTAAAAAAATCAAAATCCCCACCCTCGCTAGAACCCTTTACCCCTTTCTGCTCTCTAAATTGTGTTTGTAATGTTTTTTTTTTTACTATTAAAACATTAATAAATGAAAAAAACCCAAAACCTAAAGTTCCTACCCCCCCGTGCCCGATTTTAATTAAATTAATTAATTTATTTGGGCGAGTCCCCACTGCATTTGACACACCGTCACCTCACGATTGCCGCCCACCGCACGATCTTCCACCCCGCCCATCCAACGGTGGGCGGTCGATCTTGCAACGAACCTGCACGACCTTTTCCGTCCGGGGGATGGGCGGTATTGCCGCCGTACCCCCGCCACCCGTCAGGCGCCCACGGTGTTCGCTGCCCCCCCCTCCAAACCGCTTACCACCCTAGACCCCTCCGGGGAGACCGCTTACCGCCTTCCCTCCCGCGCTGACGTCACGCCCCCGTCACCGTGACGTCACCCCTCCTTGCCGCCACCAAGCCTCCATGTCGCCCCCGACCACCGTGTCACCCTATCCACCCTGCCACCGTGTCACTGCCACCTGGGCGCCCACGTCAGCTGCCACGTCACCCATCTATACCCAGGCCCATGATGATGTCAGCATGATGTCATCACAAAAAGGCACCAATATGCCAAAAATGCATAAAAAGGCGTCAATTAACCATTATTTCGCATTGTTTTCTACGACTTCTGGAGCTCCTCTGCATGCGAAATTCAACCCACAATGGTCAAAAATCAAAAGCTACCTGCCAAAGTTGCTGCCACCTCCATTATCAACCCAAGTACCTGCAATTCCTCCGATTCGACCGGTGCAAACGCCTCCTACGCCATTAAAACCAGGTATTTGCCGCAGGCATCCTCTTTTATCCACTGTTCTCCTTTGCAATCCTACTTTCCTGCATAAAGAACTCAGTCAAAAGACCCACATTGTTAAATCACCACTGAAATCTACTTAAAAAGCCACTAAAACCCCTGCGCGACTAAAATCTCGAAGAAAACCATGACCCTTTTTGAAATTCACCATTTTTCCACAAAGAGCAATTAAAGAAACCGAGCTACCGGCTAGAAGACTGAATTAACAGTTCCCTCACCCCTGCTAAAGGAATTCTCTACAAGTAACCAGCTAACCAGCTCAAACACACTCTGGTTCTTCAAAACAGAGTGCCCCACAGATTCATTAAGCCTGTAACAGCCTCCTTGCACTGCCAAACTACTCACTGCAAACAGAGATCAGTAAGCCATTTCTTCAACATTTACATCAAGATTGAAATACAGTAAGCATCCAGCTAAAACAAGACAATGGCCACTCCAGCTGCTCTGGATGTAGTGCCTATAAATCCACCTAACAGAGAACTAGAAGCTATGCAACTGGTGGAAAGTGATGCCCTCATCACTGACTTTGTGGCAGAGAGAAGCCACTTGCAAACATATTTCCAACTAAGAAAAAGTCACTTGGACAACAGTGACCTGTATCACATCTGGGAATCCAATTTGCCCACCTACTTCCTGCCTTCTGTGAACATTTTCCCTGAAGTCATCGACCTTTGTGCAGAAAACTATGACCAGAAACTCAGGGCTGTGAAGTCTCCATCTGGGAGCATCCTCTTTTATATAACTCCAGATTCCATCAACCAGATGCTGAACTACAAGCAGACCCAGCTTCTATACCCCTTCTCCATGAACTATTTGCTAGATGAGGGCTCCAAACTCTCTAGCACAGACATTGCTGCAATAGCGAGGAAATTCATGAAGGCAGACTGCCAACCTTCTGGGCCACCTCCTTTTTCCTATGCAGATTTCAATGAGGTTGGCAAGCTATTGGTAGATATGCTGACCTCGGTGCTGGGGTTCACTACAAGTAAACATGTTGATCTAACTGTGCTGGTCATGCTCTCTGCATACAACCTTGTGAATCCCCCTGCTATGAAATACAATTATGCCAAATACATTGCCAATAAGATACGTGATCAATTGACAAGACTGAAGAGGGAGGCAATATTCAAATATTCCTCATACATCTATCACCTATTCTTGTACTACCAAACAGATTGCTTCCAGTGCTCAATCAAGAAGCTAGACTCACAGGGTGAGAGGATGTCTGTGATCTTCTAGTCTTCCGTCTTCCACCAAGTCCAGAATTCCCCCTACTCATACTGTGAATTCATTGATCAGTTTGTGTATCCAGTCACATTCCTCTTAAAGAGGACCCCTCCTATCAGATTGTCCAAGGATAGGCAGAAAATCTTGCAGCTATCCAGGAGTTACCAAATTGGTGATTGGTACTTGTACCAAAATCACACTGTCATCAGAATTTATGGTTGTGAGCTCTGTCCCTACAGGCTCCCAAAATATGTGCCTATGATGCTATTTTCCCTGGAGTACTACAGACATCTTATAAACTCTGATCTGACACACTTTCACAGTGCCAAGAAGAAAGCCAACCTAAAGTTCAGGGACCACCAAGGCCCATTTGTCATGAACAAAAAAGATGGTTGGCAAGAAGCTGATCAAATACTAGGACAACAGCTCAAACTCAAAAGAAGCTTTTGGTGGGTACCTTATGACCCTGAAGGTTTCATCAGTGCAAGGAGGGTCAAATATAGGCTGCTAGCCTATAAGCATTGCCCAATCCCTCAAAAACAACACTTTGCTAGTCAAGATGAATGGGTGCCTGAATCAAAGAGGAATTGACTCAGGAAGAAATAATGGAGCAGACTGTAAAGGACTTGGAAAAAACTCTTGACTTAGACTCTTGTCAGCAGGTCTTGTTCAAGCAACCAATCCAAGTAGGATAAGGCACCTCTACTGCTCCAGCTACACAGGACACCCAGTAAGCTCCAGCATCAACAACCACAGCAAAAGGAAAGGAGAAGATGGATGAACAGCAAGAGGTAGAGATAGGGCAGCCTAGTACATCAAAGGACCAACAATCAGAACAGGCCCCTCCTTAGCAAACTAAACAAAATCAAAACCCAGTTTTGTAGACTCCTCTCAATGATGAGAGAGGGAAAAAGAGAGACAAAGAGGAGGTCATGCCTCCAACAGGGTCATCACAGCAACCAGAGGCCAAGAGGCCGAGGACAGACCCTGAGACAGAAGAAGGAGATATAAGTGAAGAGCTGGTAGAAAGCCACAGCAAAGAAAGTCAAACAAGCCAACAGACTGCCACTAGCTCATTTCAGCTAGAACAAGCCCAGCAGCATACCATAGAAGTCTCCTCCTCCAGACAACAGGGCAAGAAACCAGCTACAGTCAAAGAGGGCTTCAAAGAGATCAAGGCACAAAATGAGTTGTTAAGGGTGCAGCTCTATGAGCAATTCCTGAATACAACCCCAGCCAGAAAGCAAAGGTTAATGGCTGCCTATGATCTGAAGGAAGAAAAGATGATATTCACTCATCTGAAGCCTAAAGTCCCACATCCAAAGACCACAACAGATTACTACAGGACACACCTGGACGTCTTTTCTAAAGACATACACCCCATGGATCAGATTGAGCTGCACAAACAGATTGGGGAGATGGTGTATGCAACACTCGCTGACAAGGCAATGCTAGCCCATCAACTAAAAGAAGCCTTGAAAAACACCAACAGGAAGCTTGATTTTGAAAGACTGTCCTCCTCTGCAAAAGACAATAGAATAAAGACTCTAGAGGACATAATTATAGATTTGCGACATGACCCAAAGGACCCGAAGGGTGTTAGAGCCCTTATGAAGAAGAAAGAGGATGATATTGCTGCACTGAGAAGACAGGAAAAATTGCCTCCTACCATTCATCCTGAAACAACAGAGTGTGCATAAGAAAAGTAGGTGGATAATGCTATGGAGCTGCTTCTGGTTATGAACCAAAGGATACTACAAATGGAGGCAGAACTAGAGAAATCTCTGCAGGACAAGCAAGGGGAATCATCCTCCCAGCCCCCTCAAACTTCAACAAATGTTGAACCTGCCCCTCCAACACAAGAAGCAGCAGCCCCTCCTGCTATTCCAACACCTACTACAGCCACATCAGCAACAGGAGCAACAGTAGAAGCAACAACAGCAGCAGAATTCAGCATGGGCATGGAGGAGTTGATGAAGGTTGTTAAAGAGCTGGAAACTCAAGTCACTGAAATAAATATTGCCAAGGAAAAACTGGCCAAGCTGGAGGCCAGTTATGACAAATCAAAGATGAAAGTGGCAGAAAATCAAAGAGAAATAAGTGCCTTGGAGGCCAAAGTGAAAACTCTAGAAAAAGAGTTGATGTTAGGTAAAACCCTAGCAGAAATAAAGAAGATTATTTGGGCCAAAATTGGCCAATATATACGGGACCAATGGAGGTCCATTCAGGCAATTTTTGAATAAGTGGAGCTAATAGATATAGCTCATCTAGTGATTCAGAGAGCCAGGATAGCCTTGGGAATAATGCCCGAGCAGGCCACCAAAATGATTTATTTCCTAAATAACCGCACTAGAGAGGAACTGGTCGCACTAGAGAGGAACTGGTTGCTCTACAAATAAGCAGCAGAACAGATACAATCCTCACAGCCAAAAAGGTATTGACCTTAAGGAATTTTACTCAGACATTGGAGAGGGAGTGTCAGGAGATGAAGGCAAAGATAGATGAATTTAGAGCTAAAATGGCTATTCTACAGGACAAAGGACTGCCAAGCCTAGTGACTGGCACAGGACAGCTACTGTCATATAATCAGTATATCACAAGGATCAACAATTATGTTGAAAACCAGATCACTAGATCCAGCAGCTCCACAGAAGAAGCAGGGCCTCCCTCTGGGCAATCCCTCTATGACAAGCTGGAAAATCTGTTCTTTATTGAACATGAAATAAATCATCTGTTCGAAGTCCCTCCAAACGTGTATAGACATACAGAGGCAGATGAAACAGTGGTAAAAATGAGGAGGCATCAGCTACCCCTAGCTGATTGGTGGCAAGAAATTCTGGAGATTTTGCCCAGATAATTCCACTTTGCTTTTTTCCTTTTTTGAGAAAGATCAAAGGTTACAGGTCAGCAGACAGGTCAAAAGACAGGTCAGTAGGCAGATTAGCATACAAGTACAACAACCAGCCGTACAAGTGACTCAGCAATGCACCAGACAGCAGGCTAAATTAACGCGGAGTTAACTGCACAGCTACAACCTACTTTCCAGAGCCATAAAGTCAAATCTGTCTGACAGAAAAATATCACCTATCTCAGCATTAAATGCTATATTTATGTTGTTATTTACTTTTTGTAAGAGAGTTGGTGGTGCAATTTATTGCACCATAACTCTCTACTGAGATATTTTATACCCTATTTTGTATATATATCCCATCAGATAACGCATTGAGGGTCGGTTGTAATGTAATTCTTTCTGAAGAGCTCTGTTGTATTCTGGAGACTTTTTTGATAATACAAATTGCTGATGGAGATTTCTGGTTCCAACGCTGTCTGAAGATGGATATGTAAAGCTCTGTTTGTTCAGAATCCTGGTGTCATTTGCTGAAACAATAAGTCTCTCTTAAACGTGTATGTGTTTCCCCTGTTTATTCCATAAACTCTAATGTTTTCATAATCTTAGTAAGTAAAGAAAAAGAATAGCCTAGGATTTGTTTCAAACACCCTATGCTCAATCTCTATTTCTAAATATGTTTTCTACTGGATTAGCCATAGATATGAATTCTTAATTTCTCATGTCTGAACTTATCCTAACATGGTGAATACTGTTTAAGAATTCTTAACTTCTCTTAAGCAATACCTTCATGTTTTTTCATTTAGCATAGTGAAAGATTCTTAACTGCCTTTCACTCACTAATTCCACAATTTCATCAACAAAACTGATAAATTGTTTCACATATGTCTAACTTGCTCTGCAACAACACTCTGCCTTCATAAATCCACTTTCAAAAGCACAAATACCTCGACTCCATTGCCCAATGGAAACAAACTGTCCTGTAATCTGTATCTCAGTTCTATCTGAATTCATCAACCCACCAAATTCAAGAAAACAGTGCACCATAACTAGCCTAAAACATTCATCAACAAAGCTAAACAATAAAGAGAGAGCCCTCTCTGGCTGCAGGTAGGCTAGGACCTGTAGCTAAAAGATTGGTCAGTGGTTACCTCGCCCGTATTCCCTTTAGGAAGTAGGAAACAACCTGAGTGATAACATAAATCGCGACTCCACTGGGGACCTTATGTAAAAATACCAAGTGAAAGGAAATGAGCTTCCTGTTTAAAAGTCCTATCATAGGATACTAAGGAAAGAAAACTTAGAAGCTGGCTCCAAAGAAGAAATATCATTACACTAGGTCAAGTCCTAACCCTAATCCCCCAACTATCTTTGAAAACCCCAATTTAATCCCCAAAATCTTAAAGAAACAAGAACAGCTAAGGGAGCTCTCAGATTCAGATACTGAGCCAAATCAGCAGAGCTATATTCCCACTCCTGTCAAAGCATCAGTTCATCCTTACCCTACCCCAGCATATCCTAGCTCTTCATCCACCTCCCAAGGCAGTTTCCCCACTCCCCCATCCCCTACACACCTTACTCCTATTATCCCTGTTGTTCTAGCTGTTCCACTCCTTCTTGTTGTCCCTTTTATCCCTGCAAATATGGATAGATATGCTCCTTTAGTCCTGCCTGCAAATCCAGGGGCAATGCCCCAAGAATATCAAGGGAAAATCACTTACTTTGATGGTACTGGCACTTACACTACCCAGCAACATACTAAGAGGATGCAAGACTATTTTGAGAACTATGAGATAGATGAGGAAGATGTAAGAATGAAAATTTTTGTGCAAAGTTTGACAGGGGATGTAAGGAATTGGTTCAGGTCTTTGGCTGCAAACTCTTTAGTCAATCCGGATGCCTTATACCTAATTTTTTTAAACAGGTGGGAAAAGAAGAAAGACCCCCTTTACATACTGACAGAGTATGATAATTTGAAAAGGGGCCCACAAGAGACAGTTCAAGACTATTGTGCTAGGTTCAACAATGTATATAATGTTATCCCTCAAAATTTGAGACCTCCTCCTGATCTAGCCTTGATCAAATTTCCTGATGGATTTGACCCAGACATGGCATATCAATTAAGAGAAAGAGCACCTCCAAGTCTTGCAGACATGCAAAATATAGCTGTAAGTGTAGAGGCAAACCTGATTGCCAAGAGAACCAGAGCAAAAAATGAGAGGAGAATAACTTTCAAAGAGGAACCCTCAACCTTTGATAAAAAGCTAGATGCAATCATGAAGGGTATTGAAAGGTTAGGAGATAGGGTTGAGACCATGGAAAGAAAGTCCTCTTGGGAAGGGCAAACAAGCAACACTACTAGGAATCCAAATTTTAGGAAAAACCAAAACCCAAATGCTAGGAGAACTAGTCCTCATTAGAACATCAGACCTCCATTTCAAGAAAATTATGCGGAGGCCTCAACCACTAGTGAACAAATAGAAGATCCCCACATCAATTTAATGGGTCTGGACAGTGAAGAACAAGTATTCTTAACACAATATGATCAATAGGCCCAAGACTACAAACAGTTCCAAGCAAAATCTGGTGAGTCATTTGATTTCAGAGAAGGGTATCACACAACAGTCTATGAAGTACACAAACAATACAAGCTAAGGAGTAGAACCATAGATATACCTGAGAATACCAAACAGACACACACCAAACTGCCCAAGAAAACTAGTGATAAATCTGCCTTAACAGAGTCCTCAGATAAAGAACCCCACAAAGAGATTACAGTGGAAGATGTATCTAATATACTACCCCTAGTAAATCCTACACCCACACCACTCATTCCAACAGAAATTTTGGGTAAACCTATAGAAAACAGAACTGACCCAAACATATCCCAAAACAACATGCCTGATCAGGACATGCTCACCCAAAATTCAGCAGAAAAGGAAAAATTTGTTGCTCATAATGTAAAAGTTTAGATGGCAAAACCTTTCAATTTTGAAACAAAAATTGGCAAACTGAAAATTGCAATTCCTCTTTCTGAACTAGCCAAACATGAGGTCTTCAAACAATAGATCAATAGATCATTGCAAGTACCGGAAAATAGGGATGCAGTCAACATTTTGGATGACCAACCAGAACTGATTTATGGCTCAGAAGTCAATGGAAAATCAGGGGATGGAGGGACTCCTCCATTCTATGTAAGCCTAAACATTCATGACAAAGTATTACACAATGCTATGTTTGACTGAGGGGCCTCTCATAACCTAATGCCCAAATCAGTAATGGAGAAACTTGGACTAGACATCACTAGACCCTATAAAGATTTATTTTCATTTGATTCTAGCCAGGTTAGATGCTTAGGCCTGATCAAAGACCTCTGTGTATCCCTAATCTAATATCCAGCAAAAACAATTCTGATGGATGTAGTAGTGGCAGACATTCCACCTAAATATGGCATGCTCCTATCAAGATCTTGGGGTGCCAAACTCCAAGGATCTTTGCAACTAGAGATGTCATATGCCACAATTTTGGTCTTTGGCCAGCCAAAGAGACTGTATAGAGAGACACTCATGAAATATGTGGTCAGTAGCCAGGATAAACCCCAAAATTTCCCAATCTACTCCATCCATTCAGATATGGACACCTTCATACTCTACAATGTTGATATATGTCCCAAAATTGAGCTCAAGCTCCTAGAAACAAAGGAAATCAGGCATGTCAATGAACAATCCACTATTGCTGAACAAGAGGTCACTGATCTCATTAAAACAACAGACTCTGCTGACATGTCACAAGAATCACCAAAACTAGACTTGCCCACTCAAGAAATCTGCAAAACAATTAAAGTTGAACAAGTCTATAAATCAATTGAAACCAATACTGACCAAGAAACCTTGTGGTATTTAGAATTTGATGGGTCAGTAAATAATCTTAGAGCAGGAGTAGGGGTATGGATACACAATACTCAAAATGACCATGCTCTAGGTCATGCATATAGGCTTAACTTCAAATGCACAAATAACATGGCAGAATATGAAGCCCTCCTACTAGGCCTCAAACTGATTAAGAATCTAGGAGTAACCAAAGTCTCCATATTAGGGGATTCATACCTAATTATCCAACAGATAAAGGGTAATTTTGTTACAAATGATCCCAGGTTAAGGTCTTATAGGTCAGTAGTGACAGACTTTCTCAACAACTTCCTAGAATATCATCTCACCAAAATACCTAGGAACCACAACTTGCATGCTAACAGTCTGGGAACCTTTGCAAGTACCTGTAAGCTTCCTTTTGGGCCTAACCACCAATTCACTGCTGAGATAAAACATAGGCCCTCTGTCCCAGACAATGTAAATAATTGGCAAGTTTTTGAGAATGATACTCAGATAAACAATTTTCTAACCATGGAGGAATTCTCAAACTTAAACATTGACACAAGAATTAAGGAGGATCAAAACCAAAAGGATGAACTAAACACCAGTATATCAGCTGAAATAGCAAATAGGATACTACATCCTACAACCTTTGACCCTACCAATTTGCAGAAACTAAAGATAACAGAGCTTGATGAAATTAATGAGGAAGAAACAGAAGTAATTCAGTTAGAAGACAATTTCTTACCTACAGGTCTTGCTCCTTTAGAAGACATTTTTGATTCAAATGATCTCTCTAAGAAACCAAAGATGCAACCCATCAATTCAAAAATAGAAGAGTATAACCTTGGGACCATTGAAAATCCCAAAATGATCAAGCTTTCTAGGACCTTACCTCCTGATAAGAAATTAGAATATATCAAACTGTTCAAAGAGTTTCAGGATGTGTTTGTCTGGAGCTATGAGGACCTCAAGTCCTATGATACTACAGTTATCCAGCACACAATACCCCTGAAAGAAAACCAAAAACCCTTTAAACAGAAGCTGAGAAGAGTCAATCCAGTACTTCTTCCCCTAATAGAGAAAGAAGTAAAACGAATGTATGAAGCTGGGATAATTGCTCCCATAAGGTTTTCTAAATGGATTTCTAACCTTGTACCTACAAGAAAGAAAACAGGGGAGATAAGACTTTGTGTGGATCTGAGAAATTTAAACAAAGTCTCTCTCAAAGACCACTACCCTTTGCCAAAAATGGATCACATCTTACAAAGGGTAGTGGGAGCTTCAAGGATTTCATATGGCTTCTCAGGATTCAATCAAATCTTAGTCCACCCAGATGACCAAGATAAAACTACCTTCACCACACCTTGGGGAACTTTCAAATATGTCAAAATTCCTTTTGGGCTCAAGAATGCTGGAGCCAAATTTCAAATGGCAATGGATATAGCCTTTGCCAAATAAATCCATGATTTCGTTGTCATATACCTTGATCATCTAACAACCTTATCAAAATCAGACCAGGAGCATTTAAAACACCTCAGCCAAGTGTTCTTAATTTGTAGAAATAATGGCATTTCTTTAAACCCAAAGAAATCACTGTTTGCCCTGGAAGAAGGCAAACTCCTTGGTCATATAATTTCAAAAGATGGCATAAGAATTGACCCTGATAGGATTCAGACTATACTGCAAGTCCCCCATCCAAGAAACATCAAGGAATTACAAGCCTTTTTGGGGAAAATTAATTTCCTAAGAAGATTTATTCCTAACTTAGTTGAGCTAATAAGATTGTTGAACAATATGCTCAAGAAAGATGCCAAGGTCAAATGGACAATTGAGGCTAAACAAGCCTTTGAATAAATCAAGATGGCCCTGACAAAAACACCTGTTCTTACAAGCCCTAGTTTTGATAGGGACTTTATAATCTTCTCCTTTGCCTCTGAAAACACAATTGCTACTGTCCTACTGCAAAAGGATGACTTGGGATGTGAAAAACCTATTGCCTTTTTTAGCAGAGCCCTTAGGGATGCCCCACTCAAGTACAAAATCATGGAAAAACAAGCATATGCCCTGGTAAAAGCCATCAAGGATTTCAGAGTTTACATTCTATACTCTCACATAATTGCATATGTGCCCAATGCAGTAGTCAAAGATATCTTAACCCAAGAGGGAATGGAAGGCAAGAGGGGCAAATGGATTGCCAATATTCTGGAATATGATATAGAAATCAAACCAACAAAGCTTATAAAAGGACAAGGGCTAGCTAAACTAATGACTGAGACTAACTTTGAAGCCCTTGACATAAATGAACTGGATAACGAACAGGAGATGGCAACTTCACAGATCAATCAAGCCTTTCTAGAATCACCTTGGTATGCTGACATATGTTTTGTATTATTAAACCTGCAAGCTCCTCCAGGGTTATCCAGAACCAAGAACAGATTTCTAAAACTGAAGGCTGCAAAATTTTGTATCATAGACAATGTGTTATTTTGGAAAAATCATGAAGGTGTCCTACTCAACTGCCTGACTTCAGACGAAGCTGATAAGGTCCTCAGAGAATTTCATGCAGGAGACTGTGGAGGACACTTATACTAGAAATCCACAGCTGACAAAATCCTAAGGGCTGGGTTTTATTGGCCCTCCCTATTTACTGATGCAAAAAGGTTTGTAATGTCATGTCATAAATGTCAGATCTTTGAAGGGAAGAAGAAGTTGCTTCCCTTACCCCTCAGGCCCATTTCAACTGAAAAACCATTTCAACAATGGGGTTTAGATTTCATTGGAGAAATACACCCTTCATCCTCAGGCCAACATAGATGGATCTTGACAGCTACTGATTACTTCACCAAGTGGATAGAGGCTATACCTTGTAGAAAAGCAAATGATTCAATTATCATACAGTTCCTAGAAACCAATATCCTGTCTAGATTTGGCTGCCCAAAGAAAATCATAACAGATAATGCAGCTACCTTTAAATCCAAGAAAATGATCAGCTTCTGTCACAAATATCATATCACCCTAGGTCACTCAACAGCCTATTACCCTCAAGGCAATGGCATAGCTGAGTCCTCCAATAAAAGCCTGATCAACATCATTAAAAAGGTCTTGGAGGAGAACAAAAAGAATTGGCATAAAAAGTTGGTAAATGCACTATGGGCAGATAGATTGACCACAAAAAGATCTATTGGTACTAGCCCATATGAGTTGGTATATGGCCTGGAAGCTGTGTTCCCATCATCCCTTGGGATCCCTGTGATCAAATTCCCGCAAGAAATAAAGGCTGAACCCAATGATATCCGAAGAAGGATCAATCAGACAATCCACTTACAACAAACAAGGGAAGAAGTGTATCATAGAACCCAAGTTCTACAGGAAAAGCTTAAAAAGTTGTTTGAGAAAAGACCAAAGGCTAAGGACTTTTTCATACGTAACAAAGTATTGAAATGGGATTCTAGGAGGGAAGACAAAGGAAAGCATGGCAAGTTTGACTTTCTGTGGAAAGGGCCATTTGTAATTCAAGCTATGCAAGGTAACAATACCTTCTTTCTCAAGAGTCTAGATGAGTCAAACAATGATGAAGGCCCAGTGAATGGGAGAATGCTCAAGCACTACTATGATACATGAGCATAGGATAGCCCCATATTGTACATAAATGTCTATATTTTCAAGCATTTTTTCTTTTTACAGTAGATATATAGAAGAGCAACAACAACAGATTTTGAAGAATGATCAGCAAAACCACATCAAGATGACATAGATACTGGGGAAAGCTCAGAAGAATAGGAATGAGCAAGGTCTTCAAAACAGAAAACCAATGATAGGCAGTGATACAGGCTAGCAAGTCATCAAATATTTATTGCTATTCTAAAGAGGTCATGAAACACTGCATACCATCTCACTAATTGCAGATCAAAGGTGGCAATACTAGAGAAAATTTACTACAGTGAGAGGAATAAAATAAGGCCATCTGACCTGCTGTTCTTGGCTTTCCACCAGGTAAAGACATCCCCAAGTGGAGCCACTGTTAGGTTCCTATACCAATAGGTTTCATCTTTCATGATTGACAGTGGAAGGGCTAAATATGTTCATCATTGCAGGCTGCAAAGGTTCCATATTTTGTGTACATACTACAAAAAAATA
>APFE030665157.1:3341-21220 GCA_000404065.3 Pinus taeda
TATTAAATTTACTTTACTAGAGTTAGCCCTCTTATCAACAATCAAAATCAATAACTTTTTTTGAGAGAGCCCTCTCAGGCTAGGGAGGCTAATCCTTAGTCAAAAGATTGGTCTGAAATAGTTACACAGAGTTTACCTGATCAGCAGCCCTTCAGTGCTTGATTTTGTGATAACATACCGAACTGCCCCTCGCTACAACAGATCACTCGTTCGATTCTCTCAATAAACCTTGCTCTAGAAAATCGAACTGAGTGATCAATTTGGTGTGTCACGAACTAACCCTCAAGCCTCCTCTTATACTTCCTGTTGAGTCTTCAACGACTGAGATTAAGTCTCTAATCAACGACCAAGATTAGATTTGGCTTGATCCATGTGATTTAGAACATTCTCACCCAGTTTTATATTAATACCCATTAATATTTTAATTTTCCTAAGTTTATACTTAGGAACCCCATTAAAAATATTAATTATTTTAATATCTCTCCAACCACGTGGAATTTCCCCAAACCATTTATGGGTCTTGGAGATCTTATGTGCCTTAGCCTCTCCACCAATTTTCATGGCTAGAGCACACCTGATGCTACCACAAATCAACAATATATAATATCAATCTCATAGTTATACCTCTATCATCATGGTTACCATGCTTATCATTATCAATAGAATCAAGTTAGGTCCTTCAATAAAACTTTACAAAAACAACAAGAGTATCAATATCGCTTTCCATTAGATTTTATCATGCTTATCACAAGCATTATCAATAGTATCATGTATAAGTATTAATGATCTAACCTTCTATGTGTAATCCATCATGTCTTATGCATGTCAAGTATCATCTACTAGAGTCAAGGTGCTATCCTTCTTTATAAGATCAAGATATCCAACATATATATGTTAGCCAAACATCAAGTATATCAATGTAACAACATTAGGTAGCCTCATAAAATTCAAGAAGATCAAAATATTCAACACTAGGTGCACCATTTCATTGTAGGAAACATAAATCCAAGTCACTTTCATATGCATGGACCATTAAAGAAAGAGATATCCTCATCATACCTTAGGGCTTACCTAGCCATCCAATGTTACAACTAAAGTATAACATACCATGCATACCTTGTGGTATTCAAATACCCGTGCACCTTTTCATTAGACATAGGCATCTTGTGTCACCTGTTCCTATAACACCTCTTTACTTTTTCTATTTCTAGCCATCCTTCCTGCATTTCAAATGATCCTCAAGAAGGATCCACTTATCACATCACGATCAAGGAGGTTAGAAACATCCATATACTCAAATACATATGTAGGAAGTATAGAAAATAAACATAATAATCAGATCCGTGAGTTTAAACAAAAGTAAGAAGCATCATAAGTCAAGATATACTTATCTTTAATAAGAGGTGATCCTCTCCCTCTTGAACCAACCTTCAAGAGCCATTAATGTACATACCAATGTTGCCTTCAATCAATCAATCGAACCTACAAGGGATTATCTCATCTAGGGCTTCATCAAATATTTCACAAGTGCTTGAGCATCTTCAATTTGACCATACTAAGGTTTCATATTTCATATCGTTTCCATAAACCAAGGTTTCTCTCAAACCCTATTCTCATAATAACATCAAACCTTAATACACAAATTGCCTAAGGTTTCCTTCAAACCCTAGAATTCTTTTAGGTCTCCACCATCTTCTTCTTTCTTCCATCAATGGTGTCATCATCAGGGTGATCTCCATGGCCTTTCTTCAGCCCAGCTCCGATACCGTGTTAATTTTTCTTAGGGCTATATTGTTCTTTGCTTAGATAATTGCATTTCTTCATTGACACATTAAGTTCAACCCATATCACCATACATTATTCAGATCTACATCATTATTCATCAGCATATGCAATTATGTAGAAATAACAACATCATTACCATCAATGCAACGAAACATAAAGGAACAACTGAAGAAAAACATGCACACATAAAGACACTAGGATTGGTCCGAGACTAGGGAGAAACCCACTATGGGTAAAACCCTTGCAAATTCTTCTTCTTCTTAGATTGTCACCAAATATTTTAGCAAAAGAGAGTACAATGATCCATATCTTCATCTATGCAACTAACCAGTTAAACAACTATGACATCCATGAAATGAACCTAATCATGCTTATACTCAAACCCCGACTATGAGGACTATAATGTACTACCATTGTTTGTAGTCAATTGCTGAACACAATTGTCACTGAGCAGAGTATTTGAAATACTAAAATTTCATATTTTAGTCATGGATGCACAAAGGAGGAGTTGTGCGAGTGACTATGGTAGTCATGAACACTCCCTAGTGAACTGTATGCATGTGTTTGGGGAAAAATACACTAAGATTTGCCTTAAACGGCTAGACGCTCCATTTAAGCTACTGTGCAAGCGTCTATGGCTGCCTAGACACTCCCTTGACCACTTTGTGCATGCGTATGAGGAACAAACTGCCCGATCTTCTTTAGAAACCCCAGACGCTCCCTTCAGGCTTATGTGAGGGTGTTTGAGACTTCCTAGACTCTCCCTTGACCACTCTTGTGCTTTTGTCTGGGGACCAAGCTGCCCGATTTGCTTCAGAAACCCTAGAGACTCCCTTCAGGCTTATGTGCAAGCATCTGAGACTTCCCAAATGCACACTTGACCACTATGTGTTGGATGTCAAGCATGATTGTTCAGAGGTCTTTGTTTCAGTCGGATGTATACCCCAGGAAGTTTGTACACCCCTCCACGTGGGGGGGGTGCTGGGGGCACTTGGGGGGGGGGGGGGGGCGATCCCCCCGGCCGGGGGGTCCAGGGCGCAGCCGGTTCCCCCGGTGGGGGTTTCGGGGATAACGCCCCCAAAGATAAAAACAAATGTAAAATTGCCTTGTAAAAGTATAGTAATTTCTAGTCAATCTGGGCCGTTCATTTAGGCGGATGATTTGACAGTAGAGCATGTGTTTAGTTTAGGGTTTTTTGCCCTAGAAGGCAACCCCTCTCTTTGTATGAGGGCATTGTATTTGAGGCTGTGTAATAGATGTGTATTCTTTGAGCGAGAAGCAGAGAGGTGAGACTGTGAGAGAAAACAGAGGATATTACAGCGGATCTGCTGTAGGTTGTGTCTCTTCATTTTGTTGGATAATAGAAAGGAAGGACTGGCTGTTCTGGGTGGACGTAGCCCAAACTAGGTGAATTACGTATATCTATGTCTCTCTTGTTTTATGCGTTTTCTGTGTTTATATTCTGCAATATTTTATGTGTTCCATTGCTCCGTAATATATAACTTTCTAACACTATGTGTGTGCGCTTGGGGTCGAAAATACTTAGTTACATGTGTTCTTCTGAGAAACATAAACCCTAGATCCGTGCGAGCTCCAACCCTGTAGTTTCAGACCCTTGTGTGAACTTCCTTTGTCCAACCTGTACAAACCAAGACAATAGAAGAGAAGAGAAGATGGCTTGATCAATATGTCCCAATGAGTTTGAGGTCTCTTCTATTTATAGGCTTCCATGAGGGTCCACTTGATGTTGAGGCCGACAAATTCCAATATACACGAGTGGATAAAATAAATTCAAAAACCAACTTTTGCTTGTCCAAATGAGGTGATCTTTAGGTCGATTTTGGTCATGTCGAAAAGAGCAATCTATTGAAATTGTTATATTCATCATATGAGTTGTAAAAAGCAGAATTTAACCGTAGTTGCATAATTTTAACAAAGGTGGGCTCCTTCGTTGATGGACTCACATAGTTGGGCTTCCCACTTAAGTCGAACTTTTACCAAATCTATTATTGGATATGGCTCATTAATCGAGTATACAAGAGAATTATCCATTGGTGTTATCATTGGATATCACTGGTAGGCAGAATGATCCTTGTGAAGTTTGTTTTAGAGAGCATACTAGTTTACTAGTTAACTCTCTACAAAAATCCTAAATCCATTGCCAATAAGAGCCGACAGGTTAGCTTCAGTTTTCTTTGGACATGGAAGAAGTGGAGAGTTGGTATTCACCTGGCCAAATGGGAGTTGTTATTCATTCCAAAGAATCTTGGTGGTTGGGGCTTCAAAAACCTCAATTATTTTTGTCATGCTTTCAATATGAAGAGCCTTTGGTAGGCTGCTATAGTTTCAAGATACTGAAGTAGTTTAATCTATGCAAAATACTCTAAAAATAGATCCTTTTGGGAGTGTCTGCGACAAGTATTGATCAAAGACCTTCTTTCGGCTCCATCTCCTTGAAAGGTCTGGTATCGACATTTTCATGGGTAATTGAAGAACTATCCTGGAAGGTTGGTAATGACCTGAACATTATTCTTGGGAAGAGTTCCTTTTTGGGAGTGCCTTCATGATCTCACTTCTCCTTGGAACTCAAATCTATTTTGCATGCAAAAGGAATTATTAAACTTTGTTAGGTTGTGGGTGACAGGTCATTGTCTCCGCATTCTGGTAATTGGAAATCTATTATGGACTTAAGATTACAGGGCTTTTGGGGCCTAAAATGGGATTACTTCATCAAATTCCTCTCTTCGAATGGGATATTTATATCTAGTGTAGCATACTCTCTTGTGTGGTCCTGGTATAAGGCTTTAGGTCAGATAACGACCAAGTTGGCATATGACTTTATCTTCAACAAGGATTCTCATGACTGAAATACGTGGTGGTTCAAGAAACTATGGCACTGGTCTCTTCCTTGGAAGCTTAAATGTTGTGTATGGCTTGTGTTGGAGAAGTGCATTCTCACCTAGGACAATTTTTTACGTATGGGTTTTTGTTTCCCAAATTCATGATGCATATGTCATAATGGGCAGGAGACAATTGACCATCTCTTTTTTCAATGCTCCTTTTCCAGTTCTTTATAGTCTGATGTTCTTTCCTTTTTTTTATCGATTGGATTCTAGTCCTTTCTCCTCATAGTCTGATTATCTTCAATGGTGGGATAATAAGATGGGCCCCTTTAAATCCTCTCCTGTGTTTATTACCCAGGGCATTTGGAAGGTCAGGAAGAAGCATATCTTTGAGAACCTCCCTATTAACCCTTACCTCATTATGCCTCAGGTTATAGGTTTCTTTAGGGACTATTGGCGACCCTCTCTGTCAAAATCTGTCTACCCTCTTTGCTATCCTCTTGTCTCTAGCTCAAATTATCTTGCCTTTTTCAATGAAGCTGCACAAAACTCACTTTGTGGAGGTGGCATTTTTATTCACCTTCAGGGGTCTTCCTCCTTCCTGATTTGGGCAAACTTTGGTGTTGGTTCTAACACTAAGGCAAAGATTTTTGCATGTTGGAACCTTTTATTCTTTGCATCCATCCTTCATATCTCCTCCCTTCAGGTATTTAGAGACTCTAAATGTGTCATAGACTGGATCACTGGTAAATTCTACTTACAGGTTCTTTGCTTAAGTCACCAGATGGATCAAATTATTGCCATAAAAGACAAATCTCATTCCTTCAATTTTCAACATATTCATAGGGTGTGGAATCAAGAGGCAAACTCTCTATTGAAGAGGGCCCTTGGGGCAAAAGGAGGCTTCACCTTTTATGAAGAGATAACGGGAACACAAATAATTAACAATGGGCATTTCTCATTTTCTATAGGACAACAATCTTCATGTCAACAACTCAACACACAATAGAAGATTTCAACTATGACACATGAAGGATACATACTATATTTCAACAAAGATATGTTTTTTCCTTGCAAATTCATGTCCTTTTTTTGCATATTTACATACATGTGTATCAGTAAAAAATACTGCTACCAACTTAAGCTTGTGGTGGACAAATTTTTGAATTTTGTTTTATAAATAAAATTTTGGTTATCTTAACCTCTATCAATATTGTATTTAATTTATCTTTAAATAAAGATATACACAAAAACTAAAGCCCTTATAATCATAAATTTCTTATAAACGTCCAAAAAAAAATTGTGCTACAGTTTTAAATATTTTATACTACTGATAAAAAGTAGTTTTTTCTTTTTTGAAAAAAAGTACTCTTAACTTACTTACTTAAAATATTAGTTTTTTCTTTTTTGAAAAAAAGTACTCTTAACTTACTTAAAATATTTATTTCAATATACAATTTGTTTTTATTTATTTTAATATTCTAAAAATGTTGCTATCTCATTAATTATATTACAGGAAAAAGTTAGGTATTGTGATCAATCATATTATAAGAATTTTGAAACTGACATGACATACTTCTTTTAATAGTCTATAACCTACTTATTTTAATATATTAAAATTATTCTTAAATTGATGGTCAAGTTGGATTGTCTAACTTTATTTTATTTTAATGTATTAAAATGTGGATAACATAATTATTTCAATATATTAAAAACATTTTTAAATGGATGGTCAAATTGGCTTTTCAAACTTTATTTTAATATATGAAAATGTATATGGCATTCTTATTTCAATATATTCGAAATATTCTTAAATGGATGGTTAGCTTGGCTTTTCCAACTTTATTCTAATATATTAAAATGTATATGGCATACTTATTTCAATATATTCAAAATATTCTTAAATAGATGGTTAGCTTGGCTTTTCCAACTTTATTTTAATATATTAAAATGTATATAACATACTTATTTCAATATATTAAAAATATGATAAAATGGATGGTCAGCTTGGCTTTTCCAACTTTATTTTAATATATTAAAATGTATATAACATACTTATTTCAATATATTAAAAATATGATAAAATGGATGGTCAGCTTGGCTTTTCCAACTTTATTTTAATATATTAAAATATATATGACATACTTATTTCAATATATAAAAATATTCCATTTTTCTAACTTGGCTGATAATTCATCTTCTTTTTAAAGGAAAAAGGCGGGCATAGTCAGAAAATTCAGTAGAAAAGTCAGAAAAGGCGTTTTTCACAGTTCTATATTTATCATTCTGGCCACAAAATTGAAGATTACCCCATCGTGCGAGCCAATTATATTGACTCAGTTTTTCACACAGTTGAATTAAATTATTTAGTTTTTCACGTGGCCAATGAATAGAAACATGTTTTCAGGTCTATTCATGTTTTCAGGTGAGTACAACAGTAGGTCCACTCATGTAACAACCTCGATTGCTGTCGATCCTGTAAAATTCATGCCATATGTTCGCCATCAAACAGTCACAAATGCCCGCAAGTTTGTCAATGATTTTTGCCTTGCAGCACGCGCACAACAAATTCAAAGCATATTTCAGTGTCTATTGACAGCCCAAGTTACCTGAATTCTTTGTGGTAGCGTTTTGATCTCAGTAAACCCGCTTACAGAACGAAGATTCAACTTTGATGCGATATGACTTCCGGACCAGAGGATTCTTTCACAGAGAAGTATCTACAAGGAAAAATTCCAGAGACCAAAGGAGGTTTAAGAGCACCTGATTTAGTGCTTAGGCCCTTTGGGTTTGAGGTGGATTTGGCTAGTTCGGACCGAGTATCAGGGCGTTTTACTGTCACCCAATGCTGCTGCCAGGTAGGTTGTATTAGTATTTGTTGTTAAATCTATTCCCTATCATGTTTTTTGTCTTTTGGATGAAGACTTTGCATATCAGCTAGACATAACACCATTTGGGTACAGTGTAATTTGTGATGTACAAGATTGGAATGATGGCAATTCATGCGGGTGTTCAGTTTAATGATAATCAATGTGTAATGGCAACCAATATTTCTGGTGAGGGTATTCAGTTTAATGATAATCAATGTGTAATGGGAACCAATATTTCTGGTGAGGGTATTCAGTTTAATGATAATCAATGTGTAATGGCAACCAATATTTCTGGAATTATAGTTTCATTAATGCACTGGGGCAGTATAGGTTAACCTTTGGATTTTGTACTTGCTTAAATCCAAAGATTGACATATACTACCCAATGGATTAATGAAATTAGAACTCCAAAAATATTGATAGCTGGTGAAGTGATAGTAAGTTATACTCACAGACTATTTGCATGACATGGGTACATTGCATTTTGGGTGAAGTGATAGTAAGTTATACTTACAGACTATTTGCATGACATGGGTACATTGCATTTTGTGATGACTTAAGCTTGAAGGCAACAATTTATGTATGTAGCTTCTGTTTGCGGTATGTGAAATACAAGTGTGAAATATATACGTTTGTTCTTAGAGTCTGTAGAAGAAAATGAATAGCAATTTTGTTGGGTGGATTTCAAGAATAAAGTTATATAGAAGTAATCTATGCTCACAATATTTCTGGATTAGTTATTAATGCCCTGGCCCCTGGGCAGTATATGCCAATTTTTAAATTTTATATTGTCTAAATCCAAAAATTGACATATACTACTCAGTGCATTAATGGAGCTAAAGCTCTAGAAATATTAATAGAGCTAAAGCTCCAGAAATATTGATAGATAGCTGGTGAAGTGATAGTATGTTGTATTTACAGACTATTTGCATGACATGGGGACATTGCGTTTTGTGATGATTTAAGCTTGAAGGCAACAATTTATGTATGTAGCCTCTGTCTGTGGTATGTGAAATACAAGTGTGAAATATATCCAGAAATATTGATAGCTGGTGAAGTGATAGTACGTTGTACTTACAGACTATTTGCATTACATGGGTACATTGCATTTTGTGATGACTTAAGCTTGAAGGCAACAATTTATCTATGTAGCCTCTGTCTGGGGTATGTGAAATACAAGTGCGAAATATATACGTTTGTTCTTACAGGCTGTAGAAGAAAATGAATAGAAATTTTGTTGGGGGGTGAACTTAAAGGAAAAAACTATAGAGGTACTCTATGCTTACGATATTTCTGGATTAGTTCGTTATATAAGTTTTTCAAGAGAGTTTTGGAACTGCAATTTTTTCTTTTACTGGCAATTTATGGCTAATTTGCTAAATCGGTTTGATTTCTGGGCACAAATGAACAGCCTTTCGATGTTCTTCATGGAGGGGTATCTTCCCTGGTTTCAGAGGCTCTTGCAAGTATGGGTGCTCACATTTCTTCTGGATTCAAGAGGATTGCAGGAATTGAACTCAATATCAACCATTTAAAGGCGGCATCTTTAGGAATGAATGTCTATGCATCTGCAAAGCCTATTTCTGTAGGTAAAACAATTCAGGTATTTTTCTCAATCTTTGACCTCAAAATTACACTAATCTTTTTTGAGTTATAGGAAAGCAAAATGAAGAATTTATACTATCCTCTGTTTACCCCAAACCCCTCTTCCATAACTTAGAAGAATAACTGGAGACAGAAGGATAGTGTATGTGACAAAGAGGGTCATATCACTGAAAAGAAATGTGAGGCCACCCACTAGCTGAAAAAGGTATATTGAAGGTATAGAAAGCCACAGCCCCAAGTGTTGGCTCGATTGGCACGTTCTCTTGTGCAAGTCCACAGAGGTCTCAGAGACAAATATAGGGGTTACCAGCAAACTATGTGGCTGGTGACCGATCCTCCAATTCCCACTAAGAAAAGGGAGAGCTCAGCGAGGTTTGATGTGGCACAGGCATCTCCATCCTTAGCTTAAGTGCACGAGGAGGGGTGAGATTATTTCCTTGGAAAAGAAGCATAAAAACCCATTGATCCAAACACCCAGGTAAGCTTGCGGGAACTAAGTGTCATAGGGAATTCCTCGGCTATAAGTGTGTGGACTAAGGTGACATATTTAGTTGACTAGAGAGTAGTGTTATAAGAACAGATATAATCAGAAATTAAATAAAGTAGACTAAGTAAATGTGATATGTGCTCAACTTTTGTTACAATGCCAAAATACAAATGTCTACATATAGTATTACAATAGATTTGTAGGACTGTTCAAGTAGGGGTGTTCTATGTGCTAGAACATGAAAGGATTGTGAAGAGTGTTACACTTAAGAAAGTTAATACTATGCAACGACACGATATTTATAGCTAGAAAATTCCTATTCAACAATGCATTTGGTGCTATAGTTGTGCAGTCCTAGTTGAGCTGAATGTTGATGTTGTCAATATTATACTGGAATCTTGACCAAGGTTGGTGTCAATGTTGAAGTTGGCCAAAGGATTGAGGAAGCCTTCAACGTCAGTTGAAGACTAGAGGAAGTCTGATGATGTCAACTCGTGAGTAGGTCGATGTTGAGGTCTGATCATTCCTTCAGAGTAATTGTCCTCCATTGCTTGTTGATTTAGTTATAAAAATGGTTCTTTGATTTGTTCCGACCAATTCACTTATACTAATGTGGATGTGGGTACTACTTTCCCTAAACAGTCTAGAACAAATAAAATTGTTATACTGAGTAATATGTTTAACCTAACTTTCAATGATGGAGTACATCGAGGCAGGTGCGACATAATCAGGATCTAAGTCTGTCAGATGCAAATTTGCAGAATGCTTGAGAAAGGGCAATGCAGATGGCTGAACAAGTTCGGCATTAAATAATGGATGCATGCCAAGATATGGGGGGATGCCTAGGACAAACGTGTATCACCTGTTGCTTTGATAATCATATATGGACCTACCAGAGAGGCTTGAGTTTTTCATAAGGGGTTTTAAATCTTTCCTTCTACATATAGAGCCAAACTTTGTTAGTGACATTCAACTGATGTGGGACATGATGAGCATTGTGTTTCTTCTCATACTTTTGTTGCTGTCAGGAAAGGTTTTCTTGAACTGTGATCGATGTGCCGCATGAACTACTTGGTTTTATCTTGTTCATGAGCTCACTGGGGCATCGGCAAAGTCTTGGGTGCCTAAAAGGTAATGCTAAGGGGGACTATATGTTAAAAAACAAGCCGTGTTTGAAAAGAACTATGGCTTGTAGAAAACTATGAATATAAAGGGCAAGTTATCATCCCAACTGTTAAGATGGACTTGACTATAAAAAGGTAGAGAATGTTACTTTGTTTTGCATTCTCTGTAGTAGGGGACACAAACTCGAGATGAGGTTGCCTCCTCTGTGCCCAGTATGGGATTGAGATGCTTATCTTGCACCAAGGTGCACAATGGCATTCCATGGGCATCTTGGGGACACATTATATGTCTTCAATGCCAAATTTTTGCATGTAGAAATTAATGTGTAGATTCGAAACTGCTCATGAAATTCACTAGATCACAAGACTCGAAACTACTCTACTGATGTGCGGAAGTTAATTCACAATCTAGAACACAAATCATAGACATGCAAAAGGAAACATCACACATGCACAAAGATTTATCTAGGGGAAAGCAACTGTTTAAAACCCCTTCCTATCTGTATTGCATTAATCAAAGAATAGATATGAATACATATGCTTGTTCAAGCCTGAGCACAATTTGCAAGTGTATAGTCTATCTCTCTGCATGACTCACTGACTTTGTCCAACACTTAGCCAATTTTCAAGCCCTCCAAGATCCTATTTCCTTGTGTTGTTCCTTGAGGAAATTAGCCCCTATTATTTAGGAAATTCCCTCTATTAGATTGCGCAATTCCTCTAGGTCCTTCCTCTGACTGCATGCACCACCTGTACACATGGGAATAGTCTACAACTGATAGTACACTGCCTTGGAATCTCCATCTCAATTGGGTAACTCAAATTCTCTGTATGTATCAATTATTTTGGGTTGATTGATTAGTTAACTAGTTGATCACTAAGTGTGGTTGAAGTTCCACTTCCACAACTTAACCTCCACTAGTTCTTCTGACAGTTAGAACTAGTTTAACTGACCATAACTCAATTTAACTGAAATAGATTGCTACAAATTATAAAACAATCATACTGAACTGAACTCAAGCTTCCCCAACTCGAATTAATTGAGTTAACTGAGTGACAAGTGCCATGTTACTATCTCCAATATTTAAGGAGTTTAGACTTCTGTGATCCATAATCTTGTTAAGAGAATAATTTCGGCAAAATCACATAAAAAACCATTTGTCGACGCGTTTCGAACCAACTAGTGTGGTTCATCGTCAGGACAAGTTGAAGATCCAATCTGAGTGATGCAATAAATAGGGACAACAGGCTATTCCAACAGCTATTTTGACAAGTAACGGTTAATGGACCTCTAACAGCTATATTCTCATTATTTATTAATAAAATTCATTATTTTATTTTAAATATTTAAAAATCAGATATTATTTCTAAATAAAGAAACTAAATCTAATTACCATGTTGTTAATTATTAATAATAATATCAAAATATGCCCTTATATAGGGATAAAAATGGTAAAAAATACTATTATCTCGCATTAACTTATTATTACCATACCATTACCCCTATATAATACCACTAATAAATATTATCTAAAAAGTCTAATACATATAATTAGATGGAAAATATTCCTCTATCTACCCATTTAACCAAATTCTTGTTTATACTATTATAAATAATATAAATATAATATTATTTATTTCTACTATTAATGTGAATATTATTATCTAATTGACCATAATATATATATAATTAAAGGAAAATATTCCTCTATCTACTCATTTAACCAAATTATTATTCATACTATTATAAATAATATAAATCTGATATTATTTATTTCTACTATTAATGTGAATATTATTATCTTAAAAAGTCTAATTTTACCTAATATATATATATAATTAAACGGAAAATATTCCTGAAAACTACCCATTTAAAATATACTATCGATCCGAAAGACATGAAGGGTGTCTATGTTATTCCATGTTCTTGTGGGACACCATATATTTGTGAGACTGGTCGATCTATTAATCAAAAGATTAACGAGCATTCAACAGACTTAAGGCATGGAAAAGCCAAGTCCTTAGCCCTTGCAGAGCATGCCGAAAAGAATAAACATCATGTCTGTATTGAAGAGGCACGCGTCATTGCAAAGGTTGGGCAATTTCACCATCGGAAATTTAGAGAGGCCCTAGAGATTGAAGAAAGGCCTAAAAATCTTAATAGGGATGACGGCTGGAAAATTAGCAGTTGTTGGATCCCAGCCCTGTCTTCCTAGCCGCCTCATTCCTTCTTCTCTTGGGTTTCCTGATTCCTTTGCCCTCCCTTTTCCGGTGGGTTTCTATATTTTTTTTTGTGTCTATTTTGCCCCCTTTCCTAGATAGACCTTTTGTGGGGGTATAGCAAGTTTTCTGGTTTAGCAATAGGAGCGTGTAGTTTATTCTGTTCTTCGGCTTCTTTCATTATGAAAGATTTGTATAGTTTGATTAAAGGGTTTAGAGTCTTTGCGATAAATTGAAGCTCTAGATTGGCGTAAAAAAAAAATAATGAACATTTACCATTTTATTCTTATAGTAATTCTCCTCCAAACAAAAGGGTTAACTCTAATTTGATTAAGATTTTTAAGTATTAAGGAAAATATATATGGATAGGATTTAATGAGATTAAGGTATATGAATTAAATAAATAATAATGAGAATCACCTTTAAAATTTTTTATTCAAATAAATAATTATTAATAATAACATGATTATATGAGGGTAATGGTAAACAAAATATATTAATATTGTAATAATAATATTCACATTAACAGTAGAGATAAATAATATTATATTTATATTATTTATAATAGTATAAATAAGAATTTAAATAGGTAGATAGAGGAATATTTTCCATTTAATTATATATATGTTATGGTAAATTAGACTTTTTAGATAATAATATTCACATTAATAGTTGAAATAAATAATATTATATTTATATTATTTATAATAGTATGAATAATAATTTGGTTAAATAGGTAGATAGAGGAATATTTTCCATTTAATTATATATATGTTATGGTAAATTAGACTTTTTAGATAATAATATTCACATTAATAGTAGAAATAAATAATATTATATTTATATTATTTATAATAGTATGAATAATAATTTGGTTAAATAGGTAGATAGAGGAATATTTTCCATTTAATTATATATATGTTATGGTAAATTAGACTTTTTAGATAATAATATTCACATTAATAGTAGAAATAAATAATATTATATTTATATTATTTATAATAGTATGAATAATAATTTGGTTAAATAGGTAGATAGAGGAATATTTTCCATTTAATAAGTACTAGACTTTTTAGATAATATTTATTACTGGTATTATATAGGGGTAATGGTATGATAATAATAAGTTAATGGGAGATAATGGTATTTTTCACCATTTTATCCCTATATAAGGGCATAATTTGAAATTACTATTAATAATTAACAAAATGGTAATTAGATTAGGTTCTTTATTTAGGAATAATATCTGATTTTTAAACATTTAAATTAAATAATGAATTTTATTAATAAATATATGAATAATGATAATATAGCTGTTAGAGGTCCATTAGTCGTTTCTTGTCAAAATAACTGTTGGAATAGCCTGCTGCCCCTATTTATTGCATCGCTTTAGATTGGATCTTCAACTTGTCCTGACAATGAACCACACTGGTTGGTTCGAAACGCGTCGACAAATGGTTTTCTATGTGATTTTGCCGAAATTATTCTCTTAACAAGATTATGGATCACAGAAGACTAAACTCCTTAATGATTAAATCTATTTAACAACATAAGATAAATAAAAATAGCAACGAATGCAATCCATGATTTGTACAACAAAAGGGAGAAACCATAAATCAATGAACTAAACTGAAATGTACACTACCTAATCACTGCAATCCCTGCCAAAGAGGAGGGCCCTTCCTCCTTAGCAGGGCGCAGGAAGAACACAAAAATTGATTAATGAATCAGTTGGAAAGTAGCAACATCATCATGCCAATTGATATTGAATAAGTTTAGGATTATAGAAACATAGTAATGGTACTCTTCTATATGTTGTCTGCTAATACATAAGAAATTGAGTCTTTTATAATTATTACAACCCAAAAATTACAAAGCAGATCAGTCATGAGAATCTCTCGATTCTCATGCTGATAAAAAATAAAGAAGTTACAATTTATTATTAAATAAATATACATCGGTTGCAACTGCTTCAGTCTTGCTGCTTCAAAAATAAACAATCCTATTACCGACAACTTTATATGGAATAGTACCCACATTTCTAGCTTCGGTGCAACAACATTGAGAAAATGGTGGTTCACGATGACGTGTGTCATGCGTAAAGAGTTATTTTTGTGGACAAAACTAACCTCCCTAGGAGTCTAAGACTCTCTAGTGACAAACAGAACAAGTAAGAGCAATCCTTCTCTAAATATACATTATCTCATGAGAAACCAAGTGTTTTTCAGTCTTACCTTAGGTCTAATGCTTGTTGTAGCAGCCTAGCTTCGTTGATCCAGATGAGCTCCTCCTTCACTTGGAAACCTGCATACACTAACAATCAAACGATTACATAACACCTGAATATTCCATAAAACAAAGCATATTCAACATATAGACCAAGGAGTATATGAAACAATTCATTAAGAACAAATCATTGAGAAGAATGACTTATTTGTATTAAGGAAACAAAAAAGAAACCATTACAACCTGAGCCTTGGTGTTGTGCAAGTTCCTCCCAGGGTCCAGCAAGAGTTTTCCTCTACTTTGACAAGCTCACCCACTTCCAATATGGCAACAAGAAAGGATGGTAATCTCTCCTCACAAGTTTACAATGGAAGTCCTAATTCCAGCAGCATCTACCCTTTGGAATGTTCAGCTTTCAACCTACCCTCCTCTGGCCCAAGGCCTGTATTTATAGTGTTCTAGAGGAAGTTATTCAGTTCCAACATCAATGGGATAGTCCCTCTTTTGGATGGGGTAGCTCCTCTCTTGATGGGATGAGTTCCTCTATCATAGGGATGCATGAACCATCTGGAGGCGCTCAATACACATCAAACACTCTTCTATAAGGCTCTAGAAGTGACCACAAGTAACTTTTTTAAGATGAAACTCGCGCCTTTTGACCTTTACAGGGGTACACACCCATCCTTTGGCTTACAGAGCGTACAAGTACGCAGGTACAATGAGGTTGGGATGCGTACACGTAGGCAAGGTAGAGAGAACCTGCGTACCCAGAGATAAACATGTTTTTAGGTGACTTTCTCTCTTTTTGAAGTTTGACATGAAGAGCAGAGGTATGAGGCTTGACAAGGAGGATAATATATGACTATTGATGGAGCCACATTAACTGCAGATAGTCATGGTGACAAATTTCAGTGTAACAGATTGCCCCCTAAAGTACGAAGCCTGTAATAGATAAGGTGTTTATATCATATAGGAAGGGTGAAGTACTTTATCATTTCGAGGATCATCTTGTGGAGAGCCTGGTCAGAACCTGCAATTTTCAACACAAAATACATGTATAAGATCATATCATCGCTGAGTTAGGCATTCCCATACTCAGATCAAAACTTTAACTATTGGACTAACTACTCTGATACAGGAATGATTTCATAATACATCATAATCATAGACTCGTGTAGACACAGTATGGGCGCACCCATCTATTTATGATTGGTCTACAACATAATGAATACAAAACTCCTCGCAGCCTGGATGGTGGAAACTAGATCCAGGGTCTTCATCTCTACTTCCCGAATTGGTACGATCCTAGCCATGTGAATAAATGAGTCGATGTCGAACATGGTAGAAACCACTTGATTACCAGTCAATGATGAAAACTATTAACAAGTATGAGAGAGACCACCAGTAATGTCAATGGTTCTCAAAGTACCCAGCACAATCCATGAGATGTGAATGAATGAGTCGATGTCGAACATTTCATGGAATCCTTCGATCGCAAGTCAATGATGAAAACTGACGTCGAAGGCGAGAAACCTGCCGTTGATGCATGCAGACTCCAAGGTGCTCACGATTTCTAAGTCAACTTTCTAGATAATGTGCTGATGTCGATAGAAAGCGACCCGTCGCAGGCAAGCCTACGACATGAAATCATAGCTCAAGTTGAAGAAATGTTGCTGCAAGGACTGACTCAATGATGACACAATGAATGATAGGTATTTTGCGGTTGAATGTTTTGTTTACAGACCTCTTGAACACATAACGACACAACAGATGGTTTGGCGACGAATGATTCAAAGTTGACTCCCATAACTCGGCAAAAGATGTCAAATGATCTTGGTCAACTGTGAGACAAGGTATTTCCCAACCCAGGTGAATGAATAAGTGTCGTGTTCAAGAGTGGTAGTAAGGTTTTTCTCTGAGACAAAAAGGATATCAAATAGGCTCATTCTTCTCATTTTTCCCCCACCATTTCTGGCAAGTACCTCTTTATTTTTTACAAGCTTGAGGAGGATAACATATGCTTGTTTGTAACCTCATCCTTCGGATGAGTCCAACTTAGTTTTTGATGCGAACCCTAAGAAGGAGTGGTCCGTTCCTGTTTGTAATAGAACAGGTCCTTTACTGTGAAATTTTAACGAGTCCAGTATAGGAGAAACTCGGCGCTTTTCATATTTAGAGAGCCTGAAAAACTTAGAAGACTCCAGATTGAACTTTTTCGTAAAGTTGTGTCTCCTAAGCCCGAAAAAGTATAAAATAATACCTAGGAGAACCGCTTGATCTTGCGACCAAGGATACTTTCATAGTTAGTGTCTTTGACCTGAAAAGTAAAAGCGATCAAGGACACGTCATTTTATTTCCAATATCGAATTTGAAACGACAAAAATCCAACAATCTTTTCCTGTTTTTTCGGTCGAAAAAGGGCTGTAAGAGGACCGTCTTTTAATTCCGTTTTAACGAGTGTAAAAGAAACACTCGGCAATCTTTTCAGTTGTTTGGAGTTAAAAAAGGGCCTAAAAGATGACTCTGATGTTTGATTTGTGAAAAAGTGACAAGTTTCCCTGAAAGTCCTTCTGTCCTGCACAAAAGCGAAACATTACTCATACCTGTTTGAGATGGGCAAAAAAGCATTAAAAAGACCTTTCATGGTGAAAAATAAACAAGTATAACATTTATTCATCCAAAAAACCTATAAAAAGACCTTTTACCATGTCATTTTTAC
>APFE030665157.1:53926-65492 GCA_000404065.3 Pinus taeda
AAAAAAAAAACATAGAAAAAAAAACATAAAAAAAAAATAATAAATGGATTAGATGTGAAAACCAGCCTCTGGCACACTCTAACCCCAAATTCCTACTTGAAAACCAATTCATTGGTGGGTAAGAATTCTCTTTCTTTTGTTCACTGTTTAATTTCTCAGCTGACTAATGAATTGAGGACAAGTCAAAATTTTTGTGGGGGAGAGAAGCATCAGTATTCTTATCTCTCCATTGTAAATTTAAAAAAAAAAAAAATTCTCATCTCTTCATTGTAAATTTCCCAAGCAGTTTGTTCCAACATTCCAAACTTCAATAAATAAGTTGTCTTGTCATTGTTTTATCTTAGAGGGACCTGGTTATAAATACTATGAAGGGGGACTTGTTCTGTCCAAGAAGACCATGCTACCAGCACTAGCAGTAATGGGACCTGTTTAGACACACAGAAAGGGACCTGTTAAGAGATTGATATTTCAAGATTACTTCAACACAGCTTCAGCAAGTTTTTACAAAGGCCGGTTGTTGAGCACCAAGACTCCATCAAGCACTCAAGCTAAACAACACCTGTATGCACATAAAGAATTGCATGAATATCTTCAGTATTTCAGAGGGACCTGTTGCATTCAAACCTACCTCAGGGGACCTGTTATGAACAACAAAGAAAGTCAAACAACAGTCAAGAGGCTAGCTCTACTTAGCATGCCAATGCAACAGCAGTCAAACAAAAGTGTAATACGCTCCTTGTTCTTAACATTTAATTTCTTGGATTAATTTTTAATGTTAATTCTAATAGCTATGACTGTTATGATTGATTTCAAGGGCACATTTTTCATTATTCCTTACCTCCCTAATTCTTCCCTACTTCAACCTACTTCCTGCTTCTAAAATCCATTAACCCTTCATTTCAACATTTTCTACGCATCCTACAGCCATCTACAGCCATACCAACCTCCTAAATCCATACCTCCATTTGGCCGAGTACCAACAGGACACGTGGTGATTTTTTTAAAAAAGAGAAATTATATAAGGGTAAGAAACAGGAGGCCTATTCATTATTTTGCATGCGGCCGAATGATGATTTCACCACCCGACGCACCTAAGTGATTCAGGGGACTCCATCATACCTCAGTGTGGTATATATGCTCCCAGCACTCCCATAATAGCATTTGTGCAAGTGGCATCATTATTCCTCTGTTTTCAAAAATGAATACACTCTGAGGAGAAGGAAGTTGGTCATTTCACTCATTTTTCAGGATTGCTTATGTTGTCGCATAATCCCGTGGCCTCCACAGTAAGGACCGAAGGCAGTGAGCGCCATCCGGTTTCGACTCCCACCAAGTTACACAACAGTTGACCCAGCATTACATTGAACACTAAGGGAGCGACGCTATCAGGTAATAAATCAAAACTTCCTTGTTAAATTTGCAAGTTAAGAGCTCGACCCTCTGCCAAGATGACAAATAGGGTCGAGCCAAGTGTGTTTGATAGCTCCCAATACCATGAAGATTGCATTTCGATTCTTAGAGAAATACAGTGGTTGCCCTTTTTGGAGAAATTCCATGGAAGCAATGAAGAAGTTGCTAAGCAATTCGCCTTCACATTTAATGGGGAGAAAGCCCTGATAGGAAATTTCTCATTCAGGGTTTCAGAAGACACCATCGCCCAAGCAATAGGGATTAGCCCAGAAGGGGAAAAGTATTTTAAGACCAAGCAATTCAAAGAGAAATTGTGGACCCAATTCATGTCTAGGTCCCGAGTCTCAGCGGTCAACTGGACGAAAGGCGTCCCAAGAAGTTGGTTGGTGCATCCTTGGGATGAAATGGTTTACATACTTCAAAAATTTGTAACCTGTGAAGGCCGCTACAACATTGTTTATTTATACCATATCAAGTTGTTGCTACACTTGAAAAGGAAATGTGTTATCAGTTTACCATATTTCCTATTGCAGAGCTTAACCAAGATGTCAAAGACCATCCAGAAGCAGAAAGGAAACGAAGATAAGAGCTTATATCACTTTGGTTTAGTCAAAATTCTCATTGAGCATGAAATGCAAAGAAGAGGGAAAAAGTGGAAGGAGTTCTTAGCTTCCAACCAAATCAGGGGTGAGGAAGACAAAGAAGAATCGCAAGAATACTCGATATTTATGAAGGACATTGATGAGGAGATCCCAGCATCATCCAAAGCAAACAAGATACCTCCACCTGTGAGCAGCATAAGAACTAGACAAATGAGAAAGGAGGATGCTAAGAAGGTAGAACAAGATAAAGTTTTCACCACTTACTCAAGGAGAACAAGAAGGACACCAAAAGTTCAGTTGCAAGAGGACCAACCCGAATCCAATGCACCTATACAGATGGATATTCAGAGCAGTGACCATTCACCACCAGGGCCAGGAGATGATGTAGATGTTGAAAGCCATTCACCCCCAGGACCAGGAGCTGATATAGAGGTCGAAAGTAATAACAAACAAGAAAGAGGGTCACCACCTCCCAATAAGAAGCAGAAGAAATTGGAGAAACAAATTGAAAAATTAAAGGAAGAGCTCATGGAGGCTAACATGCTGGAGAAAGTAATTAAGAAAGAAAATGAAATTCTCCGAGCGCAGAGTAAAGAAATTCAAAAGAAATATGAAAAGTTAAAGGAGCGAGTCAATGAGCTTGAAGCTGAGAAACAGATATTTGCAAGTGGGCCACCAAGTGGTACAATCAAAAGAAGACCCTCAAGGAAAAATACAAAAGACTAAAGCAAGAGCTCCATGACCAGAAAGATGCCCAGGTGAAAAAGAATGTAGACACATTGGTCAAGGCAGCAGAGGCACAGGCAGGGACCGAGTTCAAAGGAAGCACTTCAGGGTTAGCATGAGGACATGCTAATTCATTAAGTCGAGGAGAGATGTTGGTACCATTCCATGACACCTTTTTCCCTCCCAAAACATGACATTTGCCTACCTCTTTTCATCATTTATCTCTCAGATCCCTTGGAAATTGATTAATTAATAGTCTTATAGTTATTAAATTGCATTTAAATTGATTTAAGGGTTTTGTGTTAATGAATTAGGAGTTTTTGGGCAAAATGACTACAGGAAGTTCTAACATCCTGTAAATGGCTTATTGTTTGACATGTGGCATGACAGCCAGGCCATAGCGAAGGGTATGGATGTAAAGCGTAATGTCCAAGCATGGACGAGCACCTATCCTGCAGCGGAATCAACCCTCCTACATGCGCGGTCAACGACTAGTCAACTATGGCATGTTGGCCACAAAGGCAGCAACAACACACGGTCCAAATCGATTTTAGTTTGTTTCCCTTCTTTTTATGTCAGTTAGGATAGAAACATTTTCAAAATCGTGTTTTGGCAAAAGCGGCAACAGCCGCTCATGAATGTACATCCATTTTCAAGGGATGTAAAACCATATGTAAATATAAGTTCTGAACCGGTTGTATGGTTGGTTACGTTTTTATCATTATTGTTGCTTCACGAACAGAGTTTTGATTTTAATACAACAGACTTGCATTACAGTCACGGTTGCGTTGTTTTGATTTGGTGATCGTTGGATAACAAGCCCAGTATACCAAGAACGCGGACGGGCCCTGCGTACATGGTATACTGTTGTTATTTTATTGCATTTACAGTCAGGGTATTTGATATTTGATATGCGCAGTGATTAAATCGATTCACGTTTATGTTTATATATTTATGATTGCGCTTGTTTATATGTTGATGCATGCGCTTGAATAGATTATCATTTGGATCGTGAATCATATCCTATAAGGGATTCGATCCAGTGTTACCTTGTAAAGCACTGCCATGAACTTTATGTTTACGATTTCATCTTTCATGATTGTTAATGAATGTTAGCGAATGTTGAGTAGCCACTGAACAGAGGTTTTATGTATGATGTCTCTGTAAGGAGACCAAAATCTTTAATTACAGTGATACACAGCGTTTTATGAATTGAATCTTAGTTGATAGTGATACATAGGTGATTTAGTTTGATATTGAATCGAATCATAGCATTGTAATTAGGGAAATTAGACTTAGATCAGATCCTTTATGTCTATATATTTTAGGCACACGCCTCTAAGTCTACGCACCCTGGTCGATAATAAATATATCCCAGTCTAGCACCCTAGATAGGACACTACGGTCATTAATTGGTTTTTTGAGATGATCATATAGTAATGTATTTTGTTGTATATTTGGTCATTAATTATGGCAATTAATGACTAAATTAATAACTAAATTTATGACCAAATTTATGACTAAATATACTGCTAGATGATAAAATTGAGACAGTCAATTAATGACTAAGCTAAAAATGACTAAAATTTGGTCGCATTATAAGATACTATAAATTGGCTACTACTAGTCATCGACTGAAAGATAAGAATTTATATGCAAATTTTAGTCCTTGTTTTAGTAACTAATTAGCCATTTTGTACTAGTGACAACTTCTCTGCAGCAAGCCAAGTTTAATACAGGCTCAAAACAAGTTGGTTGATTAAGTAGTTGTTGAATTTTTTTACATCAAAAGTCAATATGACGTCGATGCCAAATGTAAGAATAGTGAATACCCAGAATGGAAAGTAGACTCTACAAGATTCTATCATAACTTGTGGAACATCAATGAAATGCAAAAATATACATCTCTCCACATGTGGAAAAAGAAAATGTTTTGCTAGAATATTGGTAAATGATGCTCAAGAGCTTTCAAGTTCAATTGTTCAAACTATCACACAATCACTTATGGAAGCTAATATATTATCAAATGATGAGGAGCATACTTTCCCATAGGATAATGTATTATGACAAATATTGCCATGTAACAGGGAAGAATGTAGTAAAAGGAGTAAGCAACTGTCAAAGGTAGATTTCGAGTCAACTTAGGATTTTTTAACTAAACCATGTGGTTACTTGCAAGTAACAGAGGCTATTATGGAAGAAGAAACTTAGTTGTTTCCACCTTTTCAAGCCAATGTCTTCAGTTTTAAAATGAACCTCAAGCTTCATTCTTTTCTTGAGTTGGCACCACTTCTAAAAGTTCATCAACAAGGGAAAATTCCCACTGGCTACACATCTGCAATAATTCATCTGAATTGATCATTTTATTTTTAAATTATAACTAACAGATATTTTATTATAGTTTGTTTCACATTAATTGAGAGAATAGCAGAGTGTTAATGATTCTCTCTATTATTTTGAATTCGTTTAAGGACCTCTCGAGCTTAGACTTAGAGGTTCTGAATGTTTGCAATAATTTATCTATCACACTATTATACATTTTTTTTTCTTCAATATAAGTTAAACAACTTGTTGATTCCAGATATATGAATACTAAAGAAGAAATGGTACTTATATCAGTTGTTTTCTTTTAATTTATATTTGGAATTTAACCCTATGATTGTTACTTATTTTCATGATTACTTGGTTGAAATGTTATCCCTCTTTATGTATTTTGTTCTATTGCTTATGAGTATATTTTTAACAAAATTACATGTGAATGTGATTAGTAGTTAATTCAATTAACTATTTGATTGAATTAATTACTTTTAAAGTATTGAAATCAATGATATAATTTGAAGATTTATATTTTCATGTTATACATTATCTTTCTTTTTCACTGCAATATATCAATACCTAGGTTATTAAGTATTTATTAGGATATATTATAGTTTAGTTTATGTTTATATTTGTTTTTTATTAGATATTACAAATCGCTTACCATTCCTTTTCTATATCTTTCACCTTTTCTAAGTCTCCATCTTTTGGAGCAACCTCTCTATGGGTAACTCAGCCTAATTCATAACTAGTCAAAACCACCATCCCAAATAGAAAAAAGTCTAATTCGGGTCTCTGACCGAGTGTTCTCCTAAATGTTGATGATTTCAATTCTATCGATATTCAACACTTTAAAAGCATCAATATGGATGAAAAATAACATAGTGGTTCAATCCTTAAACTCGCCCCAAAAGGTTTCATAGCTCAATTTTCCAAACTAGGATCCACTAAGAAAACTGATTCCAAAAGCTGACTTTTCATCTTTTATTCCCACTCTAAAATCATTAGCATGGATGAAAAATAGTATAGTGATTCAATATATATTATTACAAAACCACAAGAAGTGATAAACTAATCAATATTACTTTGAGCATCATTTTAATGAACGAAATCAAGTGCTATTTTATCTCCAACCTATAAGAATATATCACTTAACTACAAGAGGCATTGAAAGTTACCTCCTAATTTTATGGACCCTATACAAGACTTAAAAATATAGTTCCTATGACTTAAAATTAACTCTACCCAACCATTCTAAAGTCCACCATTTTCTAATGTATCTTACTAACTGAAGGTTATTTGCTTCAATTGCAATGTTCAAACCAAACATATATAATTCAACAAGGAGGATGTCATTTAGTTGTAGCTTGATTCCATTTTAAACAAACATGAGTGATACCTTCACTAATGCACTATCTAGGAATATTTGATCCAATGGAAGGATAAACTTCTTAATGATTTTAGATGGGAACTAACCAATATTCTCCAACAATTTCCTTAGCTCTATTATTTAGGACAAGGCTTCCTTGTAATGGGGAGGGAATGCTATGGTATCACCCTAAATCCATTAGTTAGAAAACTAAAATGTTAATTAATCTATTGAGGGTAATGTTTAGTAAATAAATCTAGATAATTTATAGAGTGTGAAATCAATAAATGTAATTGGACACATTTATTTGTGGTCATCTATGTAAATTAGTGTTCCTCTATAAGGATTCAAGCTAGGAACTTACTAAGATGAGACTAGCCAAAAAACCATCAACATTAGTGATAGCCAATGTATCTAACTACTTCTTTTTTGTTTCTCACCTTTTATGAAGTGGGTATTTTCTAGCATGGAAAACACAATAAGTGCATAGAGAGTTTAGATTATTTTCTAGATATTATGTACTAATACAAGGGACTTGTATAAGATCTATGTGTCATATTCACGTTCCTAGATCTATGTGATTTTATGTAACTACACTTCTTCCCTAGAGCATGTTGAATATGCCATCACCCATTTTCAATGAGTGTTTAACTTGAAATGGATATTATAGGTTAACATACGATGTTCTAGCAACCAATATGTTGGATTAATAGTGGGTTGAGTTTATCCTTATCTAAGCAAGTTCGAAGTTGTATGCATGATGATGATGATTACTATATGTGGAGGAAAAAGTTCCTCTATTAGAGACTAGGAAACATAATGGTTAATTGATTTTATTAACATTTTATTTCTATGATTGAAAAGATTACAGATGATTTTTTCTATGTTTCTCTAATTTTCACAAGTTGAAAAGTTATGAATACAATTAATGTTATAAATATTGTAAAATTAATTCATAGCATTTATAAAAGTACATTCTAAAGAGAAATTTGAATCTTCTAGTTTCATAATATCACAAAAGTTACAACATTTCTATCCTCCCAATGTAGTTTAGTTCTTATCCACATGCCTAGTTTCACTATGAAACTTTGCAGGAGAGAATTATTATTTTAGCAATGTTGATCTCTTTTAAATTATTAATACACAAAATATCATTTTAAATTTCTACCTTGAAATTGATAATTTATATTAAATCACGTTTATCATATTCGATATTGACACCATAATTTTTCTTTAAATTCAACTTAAATATTTGTTCCGACATAGATTTATTCAATATAATAAACAGAATCATATAAAAAATCATCCTCTATTGTTCTTTTGCAAAATGGTCTACCCCATTAACACTAAGTATATTATAAATTACTATTCTACAATTATGAGTTGGCCAATATGAAAAAAGACTATATTGGCATGATAGCTTTAAAACATAGTAAAACAAATTCAGCTCTAAAGAGAGACTAAATTAGGGATGCTAATTCTGACATCCATTGTTGTGGTGTGGTAAGGAGCAATCCTTTCAAAATAATTACTAGTATTTTTGTATTTAATTTTATGGAAATTTATGGTGTTATAATGGAATTCAAAATAGAAAAATGTTAGCTTTCTAGAAAAATGTCAGTAATCCTAAGTGAAAAAGGTCAAACTATCTTTTCTTTGTTTTTAGCATAAAAAAGAAAACCAACCTATTGGATGGTCTTGAGTGCTTAAGCGTTGTAAATTAGAAGCAAAAGATTATGGGGTTAAATCCTCACTATTTTGTAGATATTATTGAGACACTTGCATTACCATCTTTAATATAAGATAAATGAATGAGATTTTCCTAAAATATCTATTCCATGGAAAAACAGATAACAAGCACAAGAAAATAAATATTTCAATTTTATTAATATAAAAAACGAAAAATATTATAAAAACATTTTAAATATTTCAATTCATAAAATGATAAATTTCGGTAATCAGATGTTGATATGAGTAAATAGTGATATCATCATGGATTAATGTAATATTAATATTAAAGTAATTTTAACATCGATTAATGTAATATTAATATTAAATTAATTTTAACAAAATGATAATGAGTACCACCTATTACGAACAAATTTGGACCTTGGTTTAAAAACAAACTAAATAAAATCACTCTCTTTGAATTGCCATGTTTTCATGGTTAAAAACAATATTATATTTTGGAGAATGTTTTTCTTTTTTAACAGATATTTTTTAGGTTGATTTTTTCTTAAACTAAAATAATGTTGTATAATAAATATAAAAATATTGGTCATAATAAATATTTTATTTATATATAATCAGTTTCTCTGAATTGCCCTTTTTCATTGGTATAAGACCAATAATAAATTTTGGAGATGTTTTTCTTTTTTAACATATATATTTTTAGGTTTTTTTTTTATTAAAATATTTGTGTATAACAAATATGAAATAATGATCATAAATAAATATTTATTATATTAATAATAAATATTAAAATAATAATAATAATGTTTTGTACTTTTTTTTCTTTTTTAAGGAAATCAACAAAAATTGATAAGGCAATAAAAATAAACCATATTAATTTAAAAATATGGATTTATATATTTAAATATAATATAAATGAAAATATTATAGTCATTATAATTTTGTAAGTGAAAAGGAATCTTATATGACTATTTAACATTACAAATGGATGAGGGTTATGTATTTTAGTATTAGTGCATATTTGGACATAGTGATTGTTAGATGATTTGATATGATTTCATATTCTCCGGTATGGTATAATCAACATTATTATTTCGAATTTCACATTTAATTTTATTTAATTTTTTATTTGATAAAAAATTTAGAGCCTAATCATAATCTTACTACTAAATCGATGCATGTTCACAATAATTTTTAGGTTAAAAGGAATATATATGAAAACATTTCTTATGATGGAAGTAATACTAGAATTAATTTAAATATTAGTCTTCTAATATTAAATGTTATATACCATACACATTACAAAATGTTTTGAACTTTTCTTCCACCGCAGTGATGGCATGCTTTCACTTTGATATTGACATGTTATTTCTTAATTCTCCAGCAACCAAACCTTTTTTTGCTGCAACATAACGCTCCACCACTTCACAACGTGTTCGCTTCACTTTACATTTATCTATGTTCAGTTTAGTGCCCCAGTCCTTTCTTCCTTCATATTATAAAGGAGGATGGTAAAACACCAAGACGGGAAGAAAATATGTGGCTAGTTTATTGTTAGAAATATGATTTGAAATGTTAGGTGAGTTCACACTCAATAATGAGTTCATGTGTAACATGTAGCGGGGTAATGTTGTCTCAGGTAACTTTGTATCTTGGCTTGCTAGGGATTTGTGAGAAGAAATAGGGTCGACTTGATATACGGATAATTGAAGTAATATATTTGAGAACATCATAAAACACTACTAAAAATTACATGTGGATATGTGTGAAACTGATATTTGTTATTCTTTACATGAAATCCACAAATATGCATAAAGTATTTAGATTTAGCTGTACTTTCCTTTCTCTATGTTGGATAACAGTGGGTCCCTATGAGTGCCATTTACTTGAGTTTCTTCATATTTGTAAACAATTGCATGAAAATGTGGTTGTAATTGAGATAATTAGTAACTAGATCTTCAACTATGTAAATAATTATAGAACTCTGTAAAAAATTAAATGACTTTGAAAACATTAATAGAAAGGTGTGTTTGAAATTTAATTTTCCTACTTATTAACACAAACTCAACAATAAAATATGCACACAAAATTCATATGTAATTACACTTACCTTTCTTTGTGTTGGATAATGCTAGGCCCCTGTGAGTGCCATTTACATGATTTCTTGGCATGTTATTGATTGACATGAATTTTGGCAAAGTCCAACTATTGCAATTCAATAAAAACCTTGATTGGGACCTAAGAATTGCATAAAACAAAACAAGAAATAGAAGCCAAAAATGAAAAGTTTGTGTTGTAATCCACCATGCTAATAGATAGAAATACCTATGATATTATACGTACCTTTCAAAGAATTATGTTGAATCTTATTTGTGAAAACCTTTAACTTCAATATTCTAGGAATCATTTTAAGGAGCAAATCCGAAATGGGTGTAAATGTAACTATGTTGCAAGCTGCACACCATTCCTTGGAGGGGGTATTGCCATTGTCTTGACCAATTCCTCTTTTTCTTTTCACCTACTCAGTCTACCCTTGAGGTTTCACTTGTGGTTTGAATTTTCGGGGAGCATAGGGATTTGGACCTAATGTATCTCTTCTTCAAGAAACTATGTGTGTTGGGTGTCATTTTGGAGAGTTTTTGTTTTCCTCTCGGAAAGGGCGAATGGGTTGCACCCATTGAAAAATAATTTCGTAACTCATCATCATCAAAACTAGTTGGCCACCACTTCTATAAAGGTAAGTAACCCTTCGCTTGTTGATACTCCATATGTCGATTACCCTATATTTATTTTTTAGTTTTAGTAGTTGAGCTTCAATAAGCATCTCTGCCAAATGAATTTCCATTCCTTTAATAATGCATATTAAATAGCTAAATTCCTAAAACAAAGGAAGAAATGAAGGTCATATTTTCTTTCATCTTGGCCTCTATAGTGGCTTGTTCCCATTTAGTTTTCAGGTGTTCATCTCACTCCTACACACTTTTTATTTGGTCCTAAAAATATAAAAACATAAATTTTAACATAGCCTAGTTGTTGGAATTCGGTGAAAACCGTGGTTGTGACCGAGTGCTTGTATAAAAAAAACACCCATATTCATTTGAAAGGGAAAATACATGGTCTGTGCTAGTATGGGTAGCATACACTTTGATATAGTGAAAACTAGAACTGTTGAAAGCATGAGAGATACTTCCTTTACATCTACCCATGCTTATAGTGGTTCTTCAATAGGCAAACCTTTACCTACACTCTAATGTAGGTTATTATCTTCAAACCCTTACTTACATTGTGAACAAGTTCCCATTTGCAAAAAATTCACTTCTCCCCATGGCATGAATTTTGTTAGGGATTTGATAGTGTGATGATCTAGATGAGTGTGGTTAAGACACATAGGTCACATGCACCTCCTACATGATTTTGCAATGAATCTTTTTATTTATTCTGTTTCTTATTA
>APFE030665157.1:75789-87407 GCA_000404065.3 Pinus taeda
TAAATGAAAATTATAATTTTATTATCAACTATGTATACGACGAGACAGCTTCTAAATTTTTTATATATGATTTCCATATTTATATACCTTTTTACATGGTATTAAACAATTATTTATTAATATCCATAGATCTATTAACTAGCAATTGTCCCAAAAGGTACGAAGAGAGGCCGATAGGATTATTAAATTGAAATTGTTGAATTTTTATTTTGAATAATTGTCACAAAAAGTGCAAAGAGCAACATACAGCTCTTTAAGGTTTTTTTAGTTCTGATAGCCAATCTGGAACTGTGCCATTCACGTTGTTGTTTTGTAGATGTCTACACAACCAATAAACAAATAATCACAATTTTCTTTGTAATATTCTTGATCTTTTTCCAAATATACATGATTCGCTAAAGATCAAATGACCTAGAAAGTGGAGGTTTATGTTTAAAGAAAATACTTACATTCTCTCCAATATGATTAAATTGGAAAGGTCAAGTTAGATGGTTATTGTTACGTGCCCTGCTAATTTCAACACAGTAAAATATTCAAATGGAAGCGGCACAATCAGATTTTATTTTAAGAGCCAAATAATTTTAACCCAAAATTAAGAATCCTAATCAACACAATTTCTATTTTATTTTAACCCAAAATTAATACAATTGCTATGAATTTTAGTTTGTACACTTCATGTTTCTAGGTGCTCTGAGTTAGAGGACTTGGAAGGTGTTGAACAATGTCCGTCCTTGAGGAGGCTTCATGCCATAAAATATCCGTCCTTGAGGGAGCTTTATGCGATTGAAGAAGAAGGTAGAGGGATGTCCCATAAGCGAACTGCCGACTTCTCTTGGACTGTTGACTCAGTTGACTGAGTTGAGAGTAGAGAGATGTCCCATAAGGGAACTCCCCTGGCTCCGTGACTTGAGGAATTTGAAGATGTTGTCGCTGGATGGATGGCAGGAGTTAGAAGAGCTTCCATGGCTTGAACATTTGAGGTATTTGCAGCATTTTCGGGTCTCTGAATGTGTGAAGCTAGAGAAAGTGAGAGGGTTGGCGCAGTGCATAAAGCTTCACACGCTTGATGTTTCTGGGTGCTCTGAGTTAGAGGACTTGGAAGGTGTTGAACAATGTACGTCCTTGAGGGCGCTCTATGCCTTCCATTGTCCAAAGCTGCACTAGCTTTTGAAAGGAGAACACCAGCTTTTGAAAGGGGAGTAGTGGAGCAGCTGCACCAACGATTGAAAGGAGAACTCCATCTATGAATAGCAAAGTAGAAGAAGAAGAGAGTTGTAATTAAATCATTAATCTTGGGATAGTGCCCATTAGTCATAAGGAGCAGGTCTGTGTATATTTTATGCATCTTCCCAGATTTACCCTAATTTAATTAATTATTTAATATGCTTTCGGAGTCTTGCATTTAACATTATTAATCATTTAGTATGTGTTTTCGTTGCTAGTGCATTCGATGACATAATGGTCCGTGTCATAATGGCAGAACACGTAAGAGAGAGGCTACAGATTATTTTTATAATGTTATAATCTTAGAGGTAAATGGTATTAAAGTATGTTTTTTCCGCACTAATGAATGCGTTATTATTAAGTTTTTTTTTATAGAATAAAAGAGTTTGTTAAAGTTTATTTTCTAAAAAGCCTAGTTGATAGATTTTTTGATAATTTTTTTCAACTTGTTTGAGTAGATATAATTTTTTATAATGTTATAATCTTAGAGGTAAATGGTATTAAAGTATGTTTTTTCCGCACTAATGAATGCGTTATTATTAAGTTTTTTTTATAGAATAAAATAGTTTGTTAAAGTTTATTTTCTAAAAAGCTTAGTTGATAGATTTTTTGATAATTTTTTTCAACTTGTTCGAGTAGATATAATTTTTTTTAATTTGTTTGAGTAGATATTCTTGAAAGTTTAGAAATATGAATAGGTATTAGTGTACACTGTTGTATTATCTGTACAAATCCCACCTTGACATGATCCTTGAATGAAAAAACCTGTTTCCAGCATGACCCAATGTAACAGAGACATGATCCTTGAATGAAAAAACCTGTTTCTAGCATGACCCAATGTAAGAGAATATGCCTACCTCAAATTTGCCTAGTCTTGAAAATAAAACAATTGAATTCCCAAGGCCTGATGCCGAGCTGTAGTCGGCATTCTTAGGATACTTATTCAGAATCTTCATACACATCCTCCACATCGGACAACTCATCAAAAGTCCTCATATCCAGCTGGTAACGAAGGATCCCACCAATACCACCAAATCCCCTGCAAAACTGAGAACCTTCTTTGCGATTTGTTGGTCACAAATTCAAGAGTGCAGCCAAAATTCTTGTATTCATTTGCAAACCACTCCAACAAGGGTATTTTGTCTTGAACTTTCAACTCAGTATGTGTGCCTAGGTCCCTGAAATTGTTTTGATCAAGTTCTCCATCTTTGCTCAAGTGCTTAATGACAGTTTCACCAGTAACAGAATTCTTCAGAGTATAACTATTGACATCTAAGCTCTCCCACACAATTAGGATTTCGACAGCTCCCATCTCCAGCGCTTTTAAAGAATCCTCCACACCAAATACGTACTTGCCTGTATCCTGGCTGATTTCATCAAAATATTTACCAATCAAGCGCTTTTCCTGAACAAACTTAACATTTGATAGAATCTCAGCAGATAGTTCAATTGCTTGATTAAATCCATTCTCTCCTCCATACGACACATCCACAACATTCAATATCTTAGCCTGAAGCTTTTTAGGCAGGTCTACAGTAAACTTGTGAAGCACTTCACGAGTGTTACCACTCAGAGTACCAAAAAGGGTGCCATTACCATCCATAAACTATAAAACCAAATTTATCATCAGACTCTAGAAGTTCATTCAGTGCCTCTGTATGGAACTTATTATCACAAAAATAAAGAGAGGCATTAATAGGCTTGAAATGCTCAAAATCAATAGTAACCTTCTTCTCTTTTCCGTCTTCTGTGACAATAGTTCCTGTGTACAGCACCAAGAAATTAGGCGGAACCCTGTTGTAGAGCTTCAACCTTATGACTGTTGATACATCTTGTATATCATTGAGAATACCTACTGTTATAATTGTTAAATGAATGCGTACTGTTGTTATCTTCATAAGTTGAAACCCTAAACAAGTAGAACCCTATGGGCAAGAAATTACTCGAGGACATTACATAATACACAGTGATATTAATGCAAGCATGTAAAATGTTTCATACCTTGACACCTGCAAGCTTCATCGTCAGTTTCCCACTGGCGTTAGGTAAAAGGCGCCTCCAGAGATGCCTTCCCCTGCCCCAACCGCTTCTTCTCCTAACTCCCTAACCACTGAAGTACTAAATACCGAATTAAATGAATGAAGGCAGGGTTCATATTAGGGTTTTATGATCACGGCTTGATCATAATCCTGTCAGAAGACCTCGAGCTATTAGAATTTATGACCCAGACTAGTTTTCAGCCCGAAATTATGATCAACGTTCTCTGATCAATCTAACGCCCAATGGCATTTAAAAGAAAAAACGAAATACTCCGAGAAAATCATGGCTAGTAGCTCCCCGCGCCACAACCATAGAACGAAGTGAAATTGCAGGAATGGGCAAAATAGCCCAACCAAAATCTAGCAAAACCTATAAACGCACAACCAGAATTGCTCTGGTCACAAGCACAATCATAAAAAAGGGAACGAATTAGAAAAATTATTAAGATTTCTGATTGCTTACCAGGACCTCCGAGCCCTTCATAAGCTTTCCGAGCATAGCACAAAATGAGTGTGTCGGTGGAATCAAGATGCAGAAAATCAACAGCCCATTTCAAGGCATACGTGCTCTCTTCACTTTCGTCCACTGCAACCAATATCCTTCTTCCCTTAGCGCCTTCCATTCCAAAATTACATAGATTTTGATCCGCCACTTCTTCTTCTTCTTGTTCTGATTCACTGCTTTAAATCAGCGATAAAAATACCAATTAAGGCACTGGTGTGGATGATGTAAATCCCGATAACAGACCACAGAAATATGGAATAATCGGCAGAATTCCAGTGGCGGCTTTCCGCGGATTCTGCAGCTTTCTCGGTTGCAGGGCTCGTAATGGTTGTCCATTCTTTCCAACAACCCAGCACGTGGAATTGGGGTGGACGCGTGCTTACGGTGGAAGGATCATTGAGTTAAAGCGGAGTTGGACTGACAGTTACGGGAAAAGGCTACGGCTGAAACTCCGGCTACGACATTTCTAACGCGTTCATCGACGAGGTGTTATGCCGCCCATGCTAGCTGTCAGCACGAAGACGAAGGGGACCCGACGCCACGTGTCAGCGGGAGAACGAAAGGGACGATGAAGGTCCCTTTCAAAGGAAAGGCCTATCGGCCTAAATATAAATGGATTAGTTACACACGTCGTTATGGATTAGTTCCACACGTCGTTAATAATAATATTAGATTATATCTTTAATAATATAATATTAATTATTATAAGTTATTATTTCTATCATTTGAATATAAATTAATTCAAATTTGCTTATCTTTTCACTTAAATTACATATGATAATATTAAAAATATATTTTAAGAATATTATAAAATTAAGATTGAATATCAAATCTAATGTTTTTGGTCAATCCGCTGTAGTCGGATTTAATATAGCCGTTTTTTAGTCAAACATAGCCGTTGGAGGATCTACTATCCCTTTTTAAATTTGCACCTAACATCTAGTTTTTCAACTTGTTCTGAGAATAAACCAAGCTCGTTGGTTCGACAAATGTTCTATTATATGATTTAAGCCAAAAATATTTTCTTATAAACAATTATTTATTTTTCAACCGTTCAATTTATTAATTAATTATATTTCTATTTCTAGCGGAAGGCTTATTATTTCAGCTTCATGTGAAAGTAAGGTTGTTGAATTTATTTTCTTAAATATAATTGGATCGCTGAGATTAACTTTACGATGAATATGTCCAGAATATCTTTCGTCAGTCTTAGTCTCCTATCTACAGCTGTGCCACGACGGAGGATGGAGTGACAAGCCAAAATTTGTAGGCTCAAGCCATATTTTAATAGTTTTTAAAATCAACAAATAAGATTTGATGTCACAGGAATATTGGCCCAATAATCGATTTTATGGTGATGATAATTGATATGTGTGCGCGATGGATCACCGGTTTCCTGCATCGTATCGTTGCATCGTGTCGTTCGAAACCGCTGCTATGTGCTTGAATGGTTGATTGCTTTTGAAATGTCATTTCATTCGATGAAATGACATCGTGTTTATCCATCCTCGCACAGAAAGGCAAAGGTGATGCGTCCCTTCACCTCCCTCGTCCCTTGAAACCAGAGATACCAAAAAGTATTTAGTCGCCTGAAGAATATGTCAAGCCTGTCACCTATGTCATGAAGAATGGCATCCTTGACTGCTCCTGGAACAATGCAAGGCGTTGTGTAATTAATTAATTAACCCGCGACTTTTACAGTGACTTTGATATTCTTGTTCTACAATATACTATTCAATTGGGAATTTTGATTAGTCAAATCAATATCCAAGATCCATGCAAACCACATAACTTCCAGGTCTACGTTCCATGTCGAGGATTTGTTCTTGAGAAGTGGCTTCTAACAAAGGTATTTTTTCCTCAATTCTCCGTTGAAATAAATTATCCGCTGTCTAAGAGAAGCATATAACTGTGTCAGCTATTGTTGTCCATGTCCTGAATGATCGAAACAATTATTTCCAATTCCATTAACTGAAGCTTTGTGTCAGGGATGTTACTGTGGATAAAACAAAAAATATCCAGAATGTTGCGACCCTAATCTCTGTTACCCTAAAGTTGTGGTGACATATCAAAGAAATTGTTCGATGGAGTTTGGGCTAAGAAGAAATGTCTTCTCGACAGGGATTTTTTTGTTATGGTAACTCTGGATAATTACCTTTAGCCCAGTGCATGCTAATCGCCTTCAGTCCATTCTGCCACTTTAATCTTGACAGAAGGAGAATCAAAAATTATAAATCATTCTTTAAGTTCCTCGACATCTCTAATGATTTGAAGTATTAGGTTATTGGTACTCATATATCTTATTGTAAACCCAATGGAGATGAATTAACCAATATTAAATAAAATTATGATTCTTTCCCCTTCATTTATAGCAACGATTTTGAGTAACAATTTTTGGTTTCTTTCTCCTCTCCTCTGCAGCACTACGTGGCTGAATATGCACTGCATGGCTGATTATTCATATAGCTTTCTTCTTCACCGTAATAATATTAATCTTGAAAACGGTCATTTTTGCTGGCCTCATACTATAATAACAATAAATAAATAAAATGAAATACCTGAAAGAGATTACCCAGTTACATTATTATGGGATAATAAAAATATTTGCTTAAAACTATGCTTCAAATGTCGAGAGCCTGTTTAAGATAATAACAATCATGGGCATGCTTAAATTTTCATGGAGATAAAAATTATGTTGTTGTCGTCGTCCTATTGTTTTCTTTATGATACCCAATGTCTTGATTTTCTATTATGATTCTAAAAAATGGTTGCCAATTCTCTTATTATGAAGTAGTGCAATTGTTTGATGTTAGATAGTTGGGATTGTTTATTTGGCTTATGGGATTAAGTGTGTAGCCATTGATGTTAACAGTCATGTTGGAAGATCAAGTTGGGCAGTTGGCATTGCATGACATTTAGTAAGTGTGCTAGCATTGATGTCCATTAGGCTAGTGGTCATGGTGACATGTGCTATCATTGATGTCCTTGATGTGTGAAGCTCAGGGGGGGTCCTATGGTTGCTACAGTATTTTGTCCATAAAATGTTGGCTATGACAATTGGGAGTCTCAAACATTAGAATATATTTTTCCTCAAGAAATAAACTTAGATACTCTTGGAGATAGCACAGTTGGTTAGTCCTGAGAAAAATGTTTCCAAGGATATGTGGAAGTCCATAAATGGATCTCAAGATCAAAAGTTATTGATAGCCGAAGTAAGAATCTTGAAGTACTCAGAAGGTGGTGGAATTTTGGAACTAAAGAAGCATGCCATATCTTAGAACTTCCCAATTTCATAATTTTAGAGGTCAAAGGTCCACGACCTAAGAAGGATGGAATATCCGAAGCCCTCAAAACATTGAACTTTCATAGGTCAGAGTCTCGGGTCTTCAGAAGGATGGAATATCAAAACCCCTTAGTACTTCAAAATTTCTGATGGCAGGGTCTCTAGACCTTGGAAATTCGGAATATCGGAACCCCTAAGAACTTCAAAACTTCAGAATTTTAGAGGTTAGATTCTTTGAACCTTGGAAGGATGGAATACAGAACCCCTCCGAATTTCGTAACTTCTTATCAATGAATCCTTTTCAAAAGCACCCATGGTTGTGTGGAGCATGGATTTACAAAGAATTTTGTTTACCAAAAAGAAGAACCACAGACCCTCTCTCTCTCTCCTTAGGCAAGACACATGGCAATAGTTGATTGGTCCTAAGGAGCTAACGATGGCAGAGGACATCAACATGACATGATTGTACGAAGGAAACGTGGTAGTCTATTTCAACATTATTGGGTGGCCTAATACGGAAAATCCTGGTGACATGTGTTATCACTAAGGAGACACCACATGGGGTGTATGAAAAGAGCATGATGTCATCTTGGGAGAATATTGGAGGTTGTAGATTATGCAACTCCTTTGTAATGATAATTTGAAGAAATTTCTTACACAGGGAGCTCTAATGTTGTTAGTAGTTGGTCATGGAGCCCAAAGAACCAAGGGTGTAGTGAAGGGCTTTGCACCTAAATGCTATGGAGACACTACGCGGGATTTCATAACTCCTCTATATTTGATTTTTAAGAAAGTTCTAATACAGGGTTTTCGATGTTGATTGGCACTTGGTCGTGGAGCCCAAAGAACCAAGGGCGTACTGAAGGGCTAAGCACCTAAGTGTTATCGAGATGCCACGTGAGCATATACAAGGATGGAGATTTCATAATTCCCTTATAATTGCAATTTGAGAAAAGTCATGATACCTGGGATCTCCGATGGTGTTGGAATTTGGTCATTGAGCCCAAAGAACCAAGGGTGTAGTGAAGGGCTTAGCACTAAAGTGTTATGGAGACACCCCATGATCATATTAGATGTTAGAGATTTCGTAACTCCTCTGTGATTTCATTTTGAGAAATATATGATAGATGGGGCTTCCGATGTTGATTGGCACTTGGTCATGGAACCCAAAGAACCAAGGGCGTAGTGAAGGGCTTAGCACTTAAGTATTATGGAGATCTCATGTGAGCATATCAAGTGTCGAAGATTTCATAACTCCTCCATAATTTCATTTTTACAAAAGTCTTGATATTAGGGAGCTCTGATGTTGTTGGCACTTGGTCATGGAGCCCAAAGAGCCAAGGGTGTAGTGAAGGGATTAGCACCTAAGTGCTATGGAGACTCCGACATGAGCGTATCATATGTTGGATATTTTGTATCTCATCTATAATTTCATTTTGAGAAAAATCTTCATACTAGGGAGCTCTAATGTTAATTGGCATTTTTTCGTGGAGCCCAAAGAACCAAGGGCTTAGAGAAAGAACAAAAGGAGATAGGCCCCAAGAAGGACCCTGAAGGGCTTAGTGTCTAAGTGTTAAAGGGGTGGAGAAAAAGGGGCTAAAGGCCAATCTTGAAACCTCGTCATTTCGTAACATATCCTTAATAAACATATGAGATTTGGGGCTCTGAAATTAAAGCACATAGGTGTATGAAAGATGAATGAGTCAGAAGCTAAAAGAGTTAAAGAGTAGTTGCTCATTGGAATAATGGGAACTGCAGAAACTCCTGGCTTGAAGAACAGATAGGAGCATGATTACAGAGGATGAAATAATGGAGTCTGTCATGAGATGAGACTAGCCATTTCTCATCTTGCATGCATGTTATAGTGGATTAAATGCAGAACAAAGCCTTAGGGATTGAAGGTCTTATCAAAACTAAGAGGAGCCATGCTTGACGTACATGTTAGTCTATGGAAGATAATTCAGAAGTATGTCATGAGTGATAAAGAGTCATATTGTCAGTACAATATGAATTTAATGGAGGAGCTCCTTGAGTTTATAGTGTGACTGAGATTTATTTCTCGGTAGGTTGAAAGGCACTCAGGTGGAAATTCTCTAAATTAGTTGTACTGCATCCATAGTTGATGACTGAACAAAGCCCATTCTTTGATTTAATGCTGCAATGACAGAATTCAAGTAGTGAGACACAAAAGAAAAATGGATAACCCACGCGAAATTACACTTTGATAGTGTGAATGGTAGAGTGATGGGTGATAGAGATTGCATTGTTCACTATGTTTTAGTGAAACAAAACCCAAGATTGAAGTTGAGAAATGTGGTGGAAGAAAAATTGTTTCCAGTGAGTTGTGTGGAGAGATTTGAGCATGAGTGTGTTGCCGAGGAGAGGTAAAGTGTGCTTATAATACAGAAAGAGGTTGCGTGTGCCTATGTTGTAGAAAACAAAGGGGATAAGTGAGCTCGTGCTATTGTAAGAGGCCGAGAGATCCTGTGGAATAGAAGGGGTCAAGTGTTGGATGTATGTTGTTGAGAAAAGAGGGCCAAGAAAAGTAGAGTCTTCCATGGATTGTGTGTTAGTGAATGTTTTTTAGTAGAACAATGGACTACTGCAAAGTGTGCAGAGGAAAAATTATTGCATGGGCCAAAAGGCTGCAGAGGAGAACAAAGAGTTGATATCAAGCAATGTAACTATCATCTATAGAGAACATTAGTTCCTTATTGAGTGTGGCTTGGAGCCCACATACAAGAAGTTGGTTCTTCCATATTTAGTGGGTGTTTGAAGAAATCTTGGGGTTGGTGCCTCCAAGAAGTTGGTGCTTGCATAAATCCAAGGAGCTGGAGGTTGGTTCTTGCAAAAAATCTGTGAATTTTGTGCTTCACATGGTGCTTCTCATAAGCTGATCAGGTTTCTACAAAAGGAGGGAGTTGGTTCTTCCTACTAGTGGGTGTTAGAAACCAATCAAAGGGATTTGGTGTTTCTTGTGAGTATTGGTTCACAAACATATTGATGTAATAGAGTAGGGGCTCTTTTTTTTACATCAATAAAAAGAAATCCTTGGTGGTGTTTTCTCAAAAGGGTTTCCATGTTTATCCTCTGTGTCTCATGTGTTTTTTTCTTATAATGTGTAAGCTTGTATTGGTTGATATGGATGTTGTTATGGTTTGTTAATGGTTTCTCTCATTTAATGGACTTAAGGTTTGAATGAGTAAAGAAAAATTTGCATAAAATTTCAAATTAGCCTTAATATTGATTCACCCCTACCAATATTAACATTGTTTCCAACTATTGGTATCAGAGCAACGTTCCTTTAGGAATAACTTAATCACTAGAAGGTACATAAAAGGGAAACAATGGCTAATCAAGTTGGCTAACAAGAGAAGGAGTTCCATTTTTAAATGGATCATACTTTGAGCCATGGGAGATTAGAATGGAAGCCTATTTAATGGTAATCAATGAATACATTTGGTTGTTTGTGATATATGGAGAGAAGAATGAGTTCAAAACAGAAGCCAAGGAAATCATCATGAAAGCATTTTCTAATCCAAATGTTGATAAAGTAAGTCATTATGAGTCAACATAGGAATTGTTGGAGAGCTTGTAATGTGTATATGTAGGAAAAATATATTCAACAAAAGAGGAGGTTGATTAACCTTTTTTCTCAAACAATGAACTTGAATCTCTAAAGGCTACTGATAATGAGAAAAGGAGAAGAAATAAAAAGACAAAGGGATCTCAAAGGAAAGATTCTTAAAATATTGAAGATCCTTCTTCCAATAAGGAAGATGTTGCCCATCACTCTGAATTTGATTATGATGAAGAATCAGATGAAATGCTATGTTTCTTAGGAGGAAAGCTATTTCTTTGTGATAAATGTAGAGAAATAGGTCATTCATTGTCTACATTCTCATGTGAATAACTTGAAGATAGCTATAGTTGTGCATAAAGTAGTAATAATGAAGATAGACCTACTTTAGTAGAAAGAGAAAATGAGGAATCCTTTGAAGAAGAAGAGAGTATATCATGTGAAGATAATAGGGGTATCATTGGAAGTGATGAATATGGAATACTCTGCACACCGGTGGAAGATTCCATGGACACAGAAATGGGTTTAGATATTTGTGGTGGCTCGATTAGCACCTATAATAGCAAAGAAAAGGATCTAGATGAAATGATCTATTTTAGGAAGAGGTTGATCTCTACTGTAAATGATTTGAAGGAGATATTAGAAGAAAGTCTCAAACAAAATGAGAAGTTGCATGAATATGAGCTTGAGAATGAGAAGTTGGGAAAAACCATAGTTGATTTAAATGCTAAACGAGAAGAGGCTAGCAAGTTGAATGGGAGGCTAACCGTTCAGCTAGATGAAAGAGAAGCTCACTCTGAGAGACTACAAGTTGAAGTAGTCTCATTGATACATGACTTAGAAAATCCAAATAAAGAGTTGTCTCAATACGAGAAGCTTGAGGAGAGTGTCATGCGGAAAGAGTTATATTTGCGGACAAATCTAACCTCCCTAGGAGTCTAAGACTCTCTAGTGACAAACAAACCAAACAAGAGCAATCCTTCTCTA
>APFE030665157.1:102007-113688 GCA_000404065.3 Pinus taeda
GTTCCAACATCAATGGGATACTCCCTCTTTTGGATGGGGTAGCTCCTCTCTTGATGGGATAAGTTCCTCTATCATAGGGATGCATGAACCATCTGGAGGCGCTCAATACACGTCAAACACTCTTCTAGAAGGCTCTTAGAAGTGACCACAAGTAACTTTTTAAAGATGAAACTCGCGCCTTTTGACCTTTACAGGGGTACGCACCCATCCTTTGGCTTACAGAGCGTACCAGTACGCAGGCACAGTGTGTTTGGGATGCGTACACGCAGGCAAGGTAGAGAGAACCTGCGTACCCAGAGATAAACATGTTTTAAAGTGACTTTCTCTCTTTTTGAACTTTGACATGAAGAGCAAAGGTTTGAGGCTTGACAAGGAGGACAACATGGCTATTTAACTGCAGATAACCATGGTGACAAATTTCATTGTAACAGAGAGCACAAAGGCTTTGAATCAGATGCTTGTTAAGAAAATATCCCTACTCATCAACGTTGGTTTGGGTATTGAAGAAGAATCAAGATCCAAGAAGGAAAATACTTAAGGGTAAACTTCCCAGGTCAAGGAAGTTCAAGGTTGTAACAAAAACAAAGGAAAATAATTTGTTGAACTTCAAGAAAAGAAAGGAATGCATGAACAGCAAGAGAATAAAAACCAACAATAATATGCTAAGAAGAAACAACAAGGAGAGAAATAGAAGTGAGACAAGAAACAAAAGGCCATAGACTATAGATGGCATGGAAGAAAATGAGATGCATTGGGTAGTAGAAATCTAAGAATGCATAAAAAGGCTAGGAGAAGGCGTTTTGAAAGAGATAAAAGGCTTGACAACAATAATGTCAGGAATAGTAACTCCTCTACCCCATTCTAAAGCCAAAACGAATGCTACAATAGTGGAAAATTTGGGCATGAGGAAGATCGTTGTAGGTATGGGGAGAAAAATCATGCTTCTTAGCACATGCACGAAAATGTAGCAGTTCAGGATTTGAAGAGAAGACGAAACAATGGACTAGAGGAATACAATTTTGTCTTAGTTCTCATTATCAAAAGAGAAAGATGAAAAGAGGAGGAAGAAATAAGAAGAAAAGTAGGAAGAATGATCCTCTTACTCTTGTATTAAACCCATCTGCAAGGAAAAAAGGTAACAAGAAGACTTGGGCTAAGAAAGAGGACTTGAAAAAGAAGTTTCATCTGGCCATGTTTAGCCTAGATAAAGCCCAAAAATTGGATAAGAAGAATGTCAAAAGTAATTCTCATGTCAGGACTTGACCATTGAAGGTTTGGAAGAAGAAGGAAGATGATATGCTCAGGGGGAGTAGATCCTCTATATCTCTTCAATAAAGGAACATAATTGACTTAAGGGAGGCTAGATAAGTTAGATACTGGAAGATAGAATGAAATAATAGAGAGGTGCATATGATTGATTGAAGGTATGGTCAAGTATCCTTTCTAATTACAATAATGTCTTTGTTTATTTCAAATGTATCAACATTGAAAGAAAGAGGAGGAGTGTAGCCAGCTAGGTTTCAGGGGGAGTACACAAAAGCATCTTATGTTGTAAGAAGAAGATGATGAGATGTAGTAAAAGTGTGGAATGAAAAAAATTCCACATTCAAGTCAGGTCCTCATGAGTTGTCCTCATGCAAATGCAAGGGAGCGGATGCAGGAGACCAGAGAGTAGTTCAGGGGGAGCTGCTTTATTAAGCATTATTACACAACAATTGTCATCCTTCTGCACAAGAAATGAAAGGTTTACATCTTGGGTAAAATACCCTTATTTCATTTAAGTCGTGAATATCATTTTTCCTAGTAGTCTTCTATTCATAAAACACAATAGGTACAAGCTTTGAATGTCCCTTAGCTTTCAATTTGTATCACTATGTCAATTGGTGTTTTGGGTTTGTATGGAGTAGCCTTTTTTGCAAATGGGCATTTTTTTTGAAAGGAAGGATTAGAATTTTCCTAGTACAAAGTCCAATTTGTATCATCCTTTTGGGTGCAATTGGTATTATTTAAGCAACAATCCATATTTGGAGTAGTCTGATCTCAAGAGGAGTGTAATTGATTAATCTAGATTCTCTGGAGAAGTGAGCATAGATGATGAAGCGGCACCAACAATGAACAATAAGCTTAATGAATCACTAATGATTGGTATGTGCAACAAAAGCAATAACATGATCAATTTTAATTGGTATCAATATATTTTTAATTGATACAAAAGATATGTTGGTAAAGAAAGTATTGAGTCGACAACCATAAGGTGTCAAAAACTAGAGCCTTATTAGCACTGAGGAAGTATATGTTCAGTGGGAGCATATCACACGGGTCCAGTTTCTAGAATAGCAACATCATTTAACCCTTGAAGAGAAGTCTACAAAGCAGAGTGAACAACACAGCTAGACCCTCATCATCGAAAGTCAGTGGTTGCATGCCAAAGAAGAAGAAACGTGTATCCATTTCCCATCGATGTCAAAAGGGGGGAGAATTTTATTGGGTATATCACCGTAGAATATTATTGGAGATCAACAAGTTGGGATGGCCCATGTAGAGGAAAGAAAGCCATTGGTGCTTCATGCAAAGAGATGCATGGAAGAAGAATGAAGATTGGCCATGAATTTGGAGAAATGAAGAGGTCTTGCCATCAATTCCAAAGGGGGAGATTGTTAGATAGTTGGAATTGTTTGTCTAACTAGTGGAAGTAAGTATGTTGACACTGATGTCAATAATCATGTTGGGAGATCAATTTGAGCAATTGGCATTGCCTGATAGTTAGAAAGTGTGCTACATTGATGTCCACTATGCTAGTTGTGATGGTAGAAGATGTTAGCATTAATGTTCTTGATGTGTCATGCTTAGGGGGAGTCCTGTGGTTGCTACAATCTCTTGTAGAGAATCATCATAGTAGCAGACTTTTTTGAGTAGCCATAAAATGATGGCTATGATGGTTGGGAGTCCCAGACTTTAGAAGATATTCTGCCTCGAGAGATCAACTCAAATACTCTTGGAGATAGTACAGTTGGTTAGTTCTCGAAAAAATATTTCCAACAGTATTTGGAAGTCCATATGTGTATCTTGATATCAAAAGTTATTGATAGCCGAAGTAAGGATCTTAAAGTCCTTATGTTATAAATCTGATCCAAAAATATAAGATAATACAAATAAACAAGAAATAATAAGATAGAATAGATAGAAATGTTTCACTTTATTGATCAAACCCTTAAGGTAGGGCATCACCATACATTCACTCCTCAAGGAGGGAGAACACTCCACAAGCCATATGCCTATTCATACAATATTCCTTGACATCTCTCAATGTGGAGTTTCTAGCCTCTATATAGGCCTTATACATACAATACCATGGGTCATTACCATGGTTCCCTCATACCATCTATTTAATACCATGGGCCCATTACATTATTACTAACTACTTGTGGTCCCTTACATGATACGAGTTAACCACCTTATTTATTACTATGGCCCATCCCATTATTACATTATTCCCTTGGGTATCTCCCTTTGTACCCCATACTACCCCCCCTAGGTACACTACATTCCACCCCCCTTAACATGTTTCGTCCCCGAAACATGGGAAGAACACAAATAATAAGATCTACTCAAAAGAGTAGTCCACTGGTACCATGCACATGCATCTAGCCATCCAAGTGAAAGGTGAACCCTCGATCTCGCTGGTGCCTCGCTCACTTGAGATGGAATTTGACCTTGGCAGTTCTTCTGTGTTGATGTGTAGTAGGTGGATCTTTACTCCTCTCTATCTGTCATGCGAGGGTTGTTGTCCTTGTGGCTAATTGGTTGCCATCTTATTGGTTGTTTTCTTGTGGGGTGATGTGGGTGATGATATGTTGAATTTTTAACCCACGGTGTCTTTTTCTTTAATTCACCCCTTACTGGAGCCTGACTGTTATCTGGTGCATCTTGTGGTGCTTGCTATGGTGTCTTATCTTCCAATATTACTTCAACCACTAAGCCCTCATCTGATGTGTCAACACCTATAACCTTCTCTGCTTCAGCCTCTATTTGTGTTTGATTGTCGATCATCAAAGGCTCATCATCTCATGTGTAAGTTTCATTAGAGCTTTGTGGTTCTGCCTCCATTGTCTCTGCTTGGGTCTTAATGGAAATATCCTACAATGTAATTTTCTTCTTTTTGTACCATAGCTTCAGGAATTTCTTCTGCACATTAATATTGATAGTACCCACGGATTTCATCTAAGGATATCCCAAAACAACATCCACGTTATCCATATCTAAAGTATAAAAATCACCATGCAGCACATACTTATCCATAGAAAGCTTCAAATCCTTATAAACTTCAACATCTTCATCATCAACCTGTGTGTTTTCAATGTGTTTTGCTGGCACTTGTAATTTTTTTTCCAAGTTGACATTTATGAGATTTTTCTTGCAACTCATATTTATAGACACAATGATTTTCTCCTTCTGAATCAAATCATGAGGCCATTTTTCTAAAAGAAGTTCTTCTAGTTTCTCATGAGGAGGTCGCTCCACTAAATTGTCAAGTTCCACCATTTAGCAGCCTCATCTTTTAGATTAGATAGCAGGCAACTTGTCCAAAAATTTTTGCATCGAGATTTGTGATATTATATAAATTCTTCAATAGTAGGACCCTTATCATTCCCTATAAAAAATTCCTTTCTATAAGCCATTAAGGTTTGGAAAAAAATCACGTAATTGGCTAAAATCTGAAATGGCCACAATTCTGTCAATATTGCTCAGAATCCCTATAATGACCTGTTTTTGGAAATGGAACAACCATTCTGCATCTTCCCATGTGGTAGAAATCTCGATTTAGGTGTTGGAATTTCAGATCCACGCTGTAACTGTCCCGCTGTCACAAAACAAATTCTGAAAAAAACACTGATTTTAAATCAACGATATCTCCCTCATCCGTACTCCGATTCAATTGATTTGTTTATAAATTAGGTATTTTTTCGCAAATAATTTAGATTTTCAATTATATTCTGTAGATCTTTCACCAGAACATACAGATCTACGTCGCAAACTTGCTACCCCAAAAAATGTCTACAACAGCACTGATTTTTAAATCAGCGAGATCTCCTTCATCTGGACTCTGATTTGGCTGATTTTTGTTTTGAAATTGGGTATTTTTTTACAAACAATCCAGATCTGCAATTAGATTCTACAGAGATACCACTTGATATAGATCTGATCCAAAAATATAAGATAATACAAATAAACTCAGAAATAATAAGACAGAATAGATAGAAATGCTTCACTTTATTAATCAAACCCTTAAGGTAGGGAACACCATACATTCACTTCTTAAGGAAGGATAACACTCCACAAGCCATATGCCTATTCATATAATATTCCTTGAGATCTCTCAACGTGGAGTCTCTAGCCTCTATATGGGCCTCATACATACAATACCATGGTTCCCTCATACCATGTATCTAATACCATGGGCCCATTACATTATTACTAACTACTTGTGGTCCCTTACATGATATGGCTTAACCACCATATTTATTACTATGGCCCATCCCATTATTACATTATTCCCTTGGGTACCTCCCTTTGTACCTCATATTATCCCCCTTAGGTACACTACACCTTATAAGCAAGATGATTTATGGAACTAAGGCAACAGGCTGAATTTTGGAACTTCATAACTCCATAATTTCAGAGGTTGTAGTCTCAGCACCTCCGAAGGATGAAATATTAGAACTCCTAAGAAATTTGGAATTTCAAAGGTTGGAGTCTCGAGACCTCGAAATGTCAGAATATTAGAACCCCTCAGAATTTTGGAATTTCAGATGTCGGAGTCTTAGGTCCTCAAAAGGTCTGAACATCGGATCCCATATAAACTTCATCACTTTGGAATTTCAGAGGTCAGAGTCTCGGGACTTCAGAAGGACGAAATATTGAAACCCCTTAGATCTTCATAATTTTGGAATTCCGTGACTTCCTATTAATGAATCCTTTCAAAAGCACCAAGGGTTGTGGGGAGAAAGGATTTACAAAGAAATTTTCTTGCAAAATCTATGAACTAGGGATGCTTTCTCTCTCCTTAGACATGATACATGGAAACAATTAATTTACCCTCAGGAGATGACAGTGGTAGATGATATAAACATGACATGGATATATGGAGGACACGTGGTAGTCATTTTTAGCATTATTTGGTGGCCTAATGAGGAGAATCATCTTGAAGCATGTCACCACTAAGGAGAGGCCACATGGGGTGTATGTTAAGAGCATGATATCATCTTGGGAGCATATTGGAGGTAGGACATTACGTAGCTCCTTTGTAATTGCAATTTGAAGAAATTTCCAATACAGGGAGCACCAATATTGTTGGTACTTGGTCATGGATCCCAAAGAACCAACGACATAGTGAACAACTTAGCACTTGAGTGATATGGATATTTCCCATGGGTATATCAGAGGTCAGAGATTTCGTAAATCCTGTATAATTTACTTTTGTAGAAGTTTTTATATAGGGGGTTTTTGATGTTGATTGGAACTTGGTCATGGAGCCCAAAGAACCAAGGGCGTACTAAAGGGCTTAGCACATAAGTGTTATGGAGATGCGACATGAGAATATCAATGGATGGAGTTTTCATAATTTCTATGTAGTTGCATTTTGAGAAAAGTCCCAAAGACAAGGAGCTCTGATATTGTTGGCACTTGGTCATGGAGACCAAACAACCAAGGTGTAGTGAAGGGCTTACCACTAAAGTGCTATGGAGACGTGATGTGAGCATATCATATTTCTGAGATTTTGTAACTCCTCTGAAATTAGATTTTGAGAATGTTTTGATACAGGGTGCTTCTGATGTTCATTGGAACTTGGTCATGGAACCCAAAGAACTAAGGGTGTGGTGAAGGGATTAGAACCCAAGTGTTATGGAGATGACACATGAGAAGACTGGATGTCAAAGATTTCATAACTCCTTCGTAATTGCATTTTGGGAAACATCTTGATAACATGGAGCTCTAGTGCTGTTGGGACATGGTCATGGAGCCTAAAGAACCAAGGGCATAGTGAAGGGCTTAGCACCTAAGTGCTATGGAGATGCCATGTGAGCATATAAGATGTCAGGTATTTCGTAACTCCTCGTTAATTTCATTCTAAGAAAAATCGTGATACAAGGGAGGTTGGATGTTGATTCACGTTTGGTCATGGAGCGCAAAGAACTAAGGGCGTAGAGCTAGAACATAAGGAGATAGGACCCTGTTAGGATCCTAAATGGCTTAGTTCCTAAGTGTTATGCCACCGGCCACAACACCCATTCCTATGTTGGAAAAACAATAAGAGGTGGAGGAAAAGGGGCTAAAGGCCAATCTTAGAATCTCGCGATTCTGTAACATATCCTTAATAAAGATACGAGATGTGGGTCTTAAAAATTGTATTGCAGAGGAGTATGCAAGATGAATGAGTCAACAACTAAGAGAGTTAAATAGTAGTTGGCCACTGGAATAATGGAAACTTTAGAAACTCTTGGCTCCAAGAATAGATAGGACTGCAGTTACACAAGATGAAATAATGGAGTCTTTCATGAGCTAAGACAGGTCATCCCTAATATTGTTTGAATGCTATAGGGGATGAAATGAAGAAAAAAGCCACAGGGACTAAAGTTATAGTCACAACTTAGAGGAGAAATGCCTGAGGTACGTGTAGAGCCTCTACTTTACACCTACTTATCTACCGTTTTCCTCAATCTTCCCTTATCTTTCCTTATCTTTTGCCTCATTTTCACCATAAAACAACCCAGATCATTACATTAGGTTTTATTAAGCATGATTAAGTAAGTTTTGCTAATGGATGACTATTTGTTTAGATTTTGGCTTACTTGCAGGCATCCTGCAGCTTTCTGGTGATCCTGCAGCTATCTGATGATCCTGCAGCTATCTGAACATCCTGCAGCCTTTTTGTTAAATGCTATGTTCCACGTGTCGGTTTGCTAGATGAGCCACATGGGCACTTAGGTGTCATCGTGCTCAAGGTTCCTGTCCTATTTTTCCGGCCATCCACATCATCTTTGTCCACGGTCAAAGCTGGGCAAGTCACGGTCAACTCAAGGCAGTTTAGCGGTGATTGTGAGCTGTTTGGTCACGTCATCCTAAACGGTGATTTTTCCACGTTCTACAGATGGCAGGGGACGTGATCCAACCTGGGATTTATTGCCCATGATGACAGAACCATCATTTCGTCCACGCAGCCGCATGAAGTGCCAAGGAAACCTGAAAACGCATAACAGTCATTTACTTTTCAGTTATTTAGTTGCACGATAAGCTACCTTAGAAACTTCTATAAATAGCTGCATCTGTGTACGCTTATTAAGCTTTTTATCAGTTGTATTTTGATGAACCTGTGTTATATTTTCAAGCATTCTAAACTCTGTTTTTATGTGCTATTCTAGCACTCTGTTTTATGTATTTTCTGCAATGAAGAAGTAGACATAGCATTGTCTTGAAGTTTCCAGATCTCTGAGTTTTCCTTGTGGCTGAATGGACAGAGGGCCCCTGCTCATTTGTGCCACTGTAAAGTATTTTATGTGCAGTAGCATTTCCTTTACTTGTTTATTTCCTTAAGCATGTATAGTTTCCTTTATTTGTTTTCCTTTCTTTCAAGCTGATCAGTGTTATTTCCTTGCAGATTTCTTTTAGCCCGGGATTTGTGTGTGTATTTGCTTTAATGTCTAATGGTAGTTGCAGTTGTCTTATTCATTATGCTGCCCTCTTTACTCTGTTTTTTCTAGATTAGCTTTAGCATAGTTCTACAAGTTGGATGCTAACTAGTTTATGCTCTCTTTATCATGAATAGCTTATCTTTCAAGAGAACAGAATATTGATTAATTGCAGCTTGTATTTGAGTAGATTTGGCTTGTGATACTAACACTTTTTCCACTTGCTTACACACAATCACACATGTAGGAGCAGTATGTTGGAAAAGGTCTAGTAGTGTTACAATTTTTCAATTAAAGTAGATTAGAATTTTTATCAATTCTTGGATTTGTTTTCAGCTCCCTTCTCATCGTGTTTTATGCAAATACGCAGTAGAAACAGAAAGTTAGAAGGAGATTATCATTAATATCAATCCTTGAAGTGATTTTCTTATTTCCTTTATTTGCAGCAGTATGGATAGAGACTAATGCCATTAGATTGTGGTCATTTACTTTCAAGTCATTTACTTTCAAGCCATTTACTTTCAAGTCATTTTGATTTAAGTTCTTTTCTCTTACAAGTTCAGCAAGCAATTAGAAACCACCATCACACACACTTTCACTCATATAGAAATCACTTTCACACACTTGCACTCATTTGTCTATAATCATCATTCCATTTTAGGAAGATAAGTTAATCATAAACAACCCCCCTAAAACAACAAAATCTCTAAGAAAGTTACTTAAGTACATATAGTACACCCTCACTTCATCAGCTTACGAGCCCCGGGTTGACAATTAATACTAGCAATTTAGATAACAATAAATTGACTAAACAAGCCGACACCAAGGAACCGAAAGAAAAGGATGATGAATCAATGCGTGATGTAGAAGAACCCATGGATCTGATAGGTTCGCATCCACATGAGCCTTCCTCTTCTAGGAAGAGGCCTTCATGGCTTAGGGGGATACTTGATGATGCTGAAGGACATGATGTACCCTAAGGAACCTTCTTTCAAAGTAAGAAGCTTAACAGGTATCAGGGATACCTGTCTATCATGAGCATGATCATACAAAATGAGCTTTCATCATTCTTAGATGTCGTCAAGCATTAACTATGTAAGGGCGCTATGACCATAGAATATGAGTCTGTTATGGAGAATGATGTCTGGGAAGTAGTTCCCATACCCTGGACAAGACAATTGTTACTTCAAATGGCTTTACAAGATAAAGCATGCAGCAAAAGGAAGTATGGAAAAGTATAAGGTTCATTTTGTTGCTCGTGGTTTATCCCAAAAGGAAGGTATAGACTATGATATTTTCACCTCTTGCCAGATATACGACCATCCGCTTGATCATAGCCCTTGTGGCTTCATAAGGATGGAACCTACACCAGATGGATGTCGAGACTTTGTTCTTACACGGCTCGATCAAAGAAGAGGTCTATGTGGAGCAACCCGAAGGATTTGAGATTTATGATTGAAAATCTCATGTATGTAGGTTGAAGAAGGCTCTCTATGGGATGAAGCAAGCACCCCGAGCATGGTATGAGAGGATCGATAGCTACTTGATGAAGCTGGGACTCAGGACTCATTAGGAGTGAAGTCGATCCTAACCTTTACTTTAAGGTTGAAGATGACAAGCCTCTCATACTGGTGTTCTATGTGGATGACCTCTTTCTACAGGTGCAAACCCTCTCATTCACAAATGTAAGAGGGAGATGGCTTCTGAATTTGAAATGAAGGACCAAGGACTTAAAGTGTGGCAAAAGCCAAGGGAAATTTTCCTACCTCAAGGAAAATATGTGGTAAAGATATTGGAAAGATTCGGTATGATGGACTGCAAGCCTGTGACTACCTCGAGGATATTAACTTTTAGAAGTTATATGGTAGTGATGTCGGACTAGACTTGGGAAATGCCTCTGAGTTTTAAAAACTCATTTGCATTGATGCTCTTTGTGAACCTCCGTTCGAACATATGTTTTCCAATTAGCACTGAGAGCTCATATTTGGTTGAGCATCACTCCATTTATGCTAGGAATCTTCTGAGATGTCTTCAGGACACAATCTCTCATGGATTAAGATACACTGTCGGAGATGTGAGACCACTTGGATATACTGATGCAAATTGGGTAGGCAGTGTAGTGGACTGTAAGAGCACTTCCAGGTGTTGTTTCACCTTGGGATCTGCTTCCGTATCCTGGATGAGCAAGAAGCAGAAGTCGATGGTTTTGAGCACAGCTGAAGCAGGATATATTGTTGCTAGCATGACCTCGTGTGAGGCAATCTGATTGCAAAAGCTCTTCAGTGAGCTGTTTGGATTTACATTGGATACCACTGTGATTCTTTATAACAACCTGAGGTGGGATTTGATTATTGAAGAATCCCATATTCTTCAATTGCTCCAGCAGATAGACATCATCTGGGATATGGTAAGTTGATGAGCAAGGAGGCTCCATCGCATTAAGATGATGTACATGTTGATACACCTTGTCAAAGCCTCGAGGAAAGATCTAATTTGTGATTTTCCCAAACGACTTGGAGCCGGCAAGAAACCCTTGTAAAAGGGTCCTGCATGTTGCATACATTGAGCTCTGGGAGCTCTGAGGGCTTGCGGTTCCTACTGGAGCAACATATGACCACAGGGTGACTCGCCCTCCCCTGGTTGGTGCGCACTGTGACAAGATGATTCGCTCTCTTGTGGAACAGGATGATTCACACTTGGATTGATGCAGGATTGATGTGTTCTCCTGTGAGGACAGGATTGATTAGTTCTCCTTTCGAGGCATCCTACCCATGCAGTCTGGGACTCATGGGAAGTACCTCTCATCTGATCAATGAGTAGGGAAATGAAGTTAGGGACCATAGTAGTACCGATGAACACATTGTTGTATCTACTGTACTCCCTACACTAGGATGACCTCCATTGATCTGGGATCAATGATACTGGTCTGGGACCAGTGGTAGGAGTTGTACCATACTATGACGCTGACTTCAGGTCGGTTGAGACTGGTCTGGG
>APFE030665157.1:115679-144449 GCA_000404065.3 Pinus taeda
AATGAAAAATCCAGCTGATAGTCCCGGTTTTGGGATCCAGGGGAAAATCTCTGTGTATATGTGTTTATGTGTTATGCTCTCACATTGTTTATTTTCTGTGTTTTAGAATTTGTGTGCAGGTAATTTCTGTACGGGGTTAAAACCTACAAAAAGGTCAAAATGAGGGGAAAGGGTTCCTACAAGTAATGAAGGGATAATGAAGGGGAATTAATAAAGTAAGTATGTGGGGGTCTAGTGAAATGATGGGAAATTAGTAAATAAGAGTTAGTGAATATCCTTTCTCTTTCACAAGTCCTCTTGCACATGAAACATAGGATTAAGCATGATGAATGTGCTTTTTGACTTAGCAACCTTGTGCACTTGCAAAACTTGTTCTACCTACCCTTGATTTACCCTAACATTTTCTCTTCATTCATTAGGTGCATTTGAGCTTGCCGACCCTTTATTTCTTTTTCTTTGATAAGCAAACTATCTAATTCTAATCTTATAACTTCCAATGGCTCAGATTAAATTGATCAACTCACTATTATTCTCTACCTAGCTATTGATCTACCAAGATTAAACAGTTTGGCTATATCTTTATTCTCTATCTATCAACATGAAATTTAAAGCATGAATGAAGCAAGATTAAACTATTTGAACATCATGGATTGTGGCATTTTTGGCAAGCTACACACAATCTTATTATGCAAAGTAAAGTAAAAGGTAGTGGCATTTGACTTTGCACACTTTCATGATCTATTCTTATCTCTTTTTGGGTTTCATATTTTTTACTTTTTTTTTGATTTTTTTTCTTTTTTTTAGTCCTTTGATTATTCTTTTAGGACTTACCCTCTTTACATTTTTTATTTTTAATATGGGAAAACATTTTGCAGAAAGAAAAAGTATGTACAATATTACAAGACTAACCATAGCTAATTCAAAATTATGAATCCTATTATTATAGGATCCTAACACAACCAACAGAAGCAATATTACAAATATGTTGTGGATATTTTTAACAAGTTAACTCCAACTGTTGAGCTCCAAGGAGAGAAACCAGAACATGCATGATTCACGCTGTTTCTGTAGATTGTGAATGATGAGAAAATGCTTGTACATTTGCGAGAAAGTCTTAAAGATGTTTTCAAATATGGTGTGGCCAGAGAAGGACTTGTTTATGCCAATCTACCTGAAAGACACTCTAGACAGGTGCACAAGAGCAAGACAAGAACATGGAGGGAGTTTCAAATTGATGCACAAATTGGAAGCTTCCAAATCAAAGATACAATGATAGACTTTGGCTCAAATGTGAATATCATGCTGAGGAAAGCTTGGGAAGCCTTGGAAGACCTAATCTGGCATTCTCTCCAATCTAGTTACCCATGGGAAAAAAATATTGTATCCTCCCCATTAGACATGTGGAGGATGTAGAGGTGAACATAGCACGGGTAAAGACTTACGTTGACTTTGAAGTAATAGATATTATGTGAGATAAAGACCCCTATCCAATATTGATAGGAATAGACTGGGCCTTAAAAATTTATACAGTAATTTTGAAGAAGGATACATTAACTTTGAGGTGGAGGGAGTTAGGGTGATATAGCCCCTTGATCCATATCAAGGGCTATGGTTCACAGAGCTAGAAGATGAGAGAAGAACCATAGTTTCTTGACTAGTTATACCAACTGAGAGAGAGAAAAATGGAAGACTATATTAATCCTACAACAAGAGGATTAATCAGCTAGAGGAGTGTTCATAGCTATGAAGTTGGATCTGAGGCTACATGGGATGACTGATAGTAGGGAAACCATGGGATCAACACTAGGCGCTATGCCATGATCCACCATATCAACTCGATTGGTAGCAAGGTATGAGAATTTCCTATTTTTAATGACATGAATTATGTTATTAATTTTATTAAATAAGTTGATGCAACCAACTCCAAAATACACAAAATACCCTTACTAGACATCGCCTTATAAGCGACACTAACAAGGTGGTGGGGATATCACCGCAACCATCTCATAGAATGGAAGGAGGTTAAGACAACATTGGTGGCTATATTCAATTATTCAGAGGTCTACCCAACTAAATTTGTTAAGTATCAAGGGAGCACTAACCCTTGGTAACACCTGCAAGACTGTAAGGCCAGATGGATCAGAGAAGGACTTCCGAAGAACTTGTGGGTACACAATTTTGTCCACACCTGTAGAGCCTCCACTTTACACCTACTTATCTACCATTTTCCTCAATCTTCCCTTATCTTTCCTTATCTTTTGCCTCATTTTCACCATAAAACAACCCAGATCATTACATTAGGTGTTCTTAAGAATGATTAAGTAAGTTTTGCTAATGAATGACTATTTGTTTAGATTTTGGCTTACTTACAGGCATCCTGCAGCTTTCTGGTGATCCTGCAGCTATCTGATGATCCTGCAGCTATTTGAACATCCTGCAGCCTTTTTGTTAAACGCTATGTTCCACGTGTCGGTTTGCTAGATGAGCCACATGGGCACTTCGGTGTCAACGTGCTCGAGGTTCCTGTCCTATTTTTCCGGCCATCCACATCATCTTTGTCCACGGTCAAAGCTGGGCAAGTCACGATCAACTCAAGGCAGTTTAGCGGTGATTGTAAGCTGTTTGGTCACGTCATCCTAAACGGTGATCTGTCCACGTTCTACAGATGGCAGGGGACATGATCCAACCTGGGATTCATTACCCATGACGACAGAACCACCAACTCATCCACGCAGCCGCATGAAGTGCCAAGGAAACCTGAAAACGCATAACAATCATTTACTTTTCAGTTATTTAGTTGCACGGATAAGCTATCTTAGAAACTTCTATAAATAGCTGCGTCTGTGTACGCTTAATAAGCTTTTTATCAGTTGTATTTTGATGAACCTGTGTTATATTTTCAAGCATTCTAAACTTTGTTTTCAAGTGCTATTCTAGCACTCTGTTTTATGTTTTTTCTGCAATGAAGAAGTCGACATAGCATTGTCTTGAAGTTTCCAGATCTCTGAGTTTTCTTTGTGGCTGAATGGACAGAGGGCCCCTGCTCATTTGTGCCACTGTAAAGTATTTTATGTAGCATTTCCTTTATTTGTTTATTTCTTAAGCATGTATAGTTTCCTTTATTTGTTTTCCTTTCTTTTAACTGATCAGTGTTATTTTCTTGCATATTTCTTTTAGCCCGGGATTTGTGTGTGTATTTGCTTTAAAGTCTAATGGTAGTTGCAGTTGTCTTATTCATTATGCTGTCCTCTTTACTCTGTTTTTCCTAGATTAGCTTTAACATAGTTTTACAAGTTGGATGCTCACTAGTTTATGCTCTCTTTATCATGAATAGCTTATCTTTCAAGAGAACAGAATATTGATTAATTGCAGCTTGTATTTGAGTAGATTTGGCTTGTGATACTAACGCTTTTTCCACTTTCTTACACACAATTACACACGTAGGAGCAGTATGTTGGAAAAGGTCTAGTAGTGTTACAATTTGTCAATTAAAGTAGATTAGGATTTTTATCAATTCTTGGATTTGTTTTCAGCTCCCTTCTCATCGTGTTTTGGGCAAATACGCAGCAAAAACAGAAAGTTAGAAGGAGATTATCATTAATATCAATCCTTGAAGTGATTTTCTTATTTCTCTTATTTGCAGCAGTATGAATAGAGACTAATGCCATTAGATTGTGGTCATTTACTTTCAAGTCATTTACTTTCAAGCCATTTACTTATAAGTCATTTTGATTTAAGTTCTCTTCTCTTACAAGTTCGGCAAGCAACTAGAAACCACCATCACACACACTTTCACTCATATAGAAATCACTTTCACACACTTGCACTCATTTGTCTATAATCATAATTCCATTTTAGGAATATAAGTCAATCATAAACAACCCCCCTAAAACAACAAAAGCTCTAAGAAAGTTACTTAAGTACATATAGTACACCCTCACTTCATCAGCTTACGAGCCCCGGGTTGACAATTAATACTAGCAATTTAGATAACAATAAATTGACTAAACAGTACGTGTTAATATCTGGAACACAATTGAGAAGTATGTCCACAACAGTAAATAACCATACTTTCGGTACAAGCTAAATTTAATGGAATATATCCTTCAGTCTATAGTTTGACTGAGATTTATTTCTCGGTAGGGTTAAAGACACTCAGGTGTGCATTCTTCTAATTAATTAGACAGTAGTGACACATGCTGAGTCAACAATGTTGGAAACAATGTTAATACTGAAAGGTGGGGGTTGAATTAGTATTAAGGCCAATTTTAACTTGTTTATGCAAACTTATTTATCTTATTTAAATTTTCATTCACCCATATAACAAGAATCAATATAAATATGGCATTAGCATAAAATCAACACACAAGCAACCAAACCATAAGTCTTATACACATAGACACAAGATTTTTCATGTCGAAACCCTTTCGGGAAAAAACCACAAAGCTTGTTGTTGTTATTGATGTAAATAGAAGCATCTACTCTATTACATAATTTTGTTTGTGAGCACCTACTCACAGGAAGCACCAAGTCCCTTTGATTTGTTTGCTAGCACCAACTCCCTATTTTTGTAGACACCTACCCATCTTATGAGAAGCATCATATAAGGCACTGAAATCATGGATTTGTTGAAAGTACCAACTTGCAGCTCCTTGGATTTATGCAAGAGAAGACCTGTAGGAGGCACTGACCCCTAAGCCTTATCAAGCTAAACTAGAGATGGAAGCACTAACTTTCAGATTGTAGGCCCCAACCCACATTCAATTAAGAACTAGTACTCCTAAGTGATTTGGAAGAAAATATTCCTAATCATAGCACTGATCTCTTCTCATTCTACTACTCTTTGCATCTCTTTGCAACACTCTTCAACAACTCTTTGATCTACTCAACAACACTCAATATCAACCCTCTGCTCTCTTCTATCAACAACAGTGACTTTGCTCTTGGCCTTGCTTCTTATAGCACAAGCACAACTCTCTACTTTAAGCTCTCTAAGGCACACAACCAGCTTTATTCACACAACTTAGGAAACTTCCACTATTAACACAAAGCACAGGCACTTGAGCCTTCTACACAGAGCATAGGCAACGTTTTTCCAAACACACAGATCTTCTCTTCATTAGCCTCTCACCATAGTGTTTCACTTACTCACAAAAGCCACTTCTTTTAAGCAAATTTGACCACAATACTTCCTTACCCCCACATTGCTCATCAGAGCACATATGTTTTATTTTATCTACTACTCACCTCAATCGATGTTGCCAAACTATTGATTCTGTGACATCTCCCCTAGGAATCACTCACAATGTGCTTTGGCATGGCCTTTCCATGTTGTTGTTGTGTTTGCCGCTGGCTAGACCACCTATATACTCAACCTAGACACAGTCCTATCTACCATTAGTTATCCCATGAATGAGACTCACCATGCACTTCAAGGCTCACAGAGCTAGACATTACTCAAGCATGGATTCTATGTACATTATGCATGGCATTGTCATTCTTCATTTATTTCTACAAAGCATGCACCAAATCTCTTTAGTGACCACTTCCATTTTTCAACAGACAAACCTGCAACTATTGACCCATACCTTCTTGAATACTCTATACTGAGCTCATTGGAGGAAAAATGAACTATGGAGCACTATCGGATCCTTTTACTACTAAAACAATTTAAAACAACAAATTCCGATTAGTCTTGGCCATTCTTGTTCTAGCCCCTTTCTAAACTTTATTTCATAGGACCACGAGTTGTGACCAAGTTCCAAGACCTGAGGCGCTAAGTCCTTTAGACTCTGCCAGGAAACTTTCTCCTTCATTGGAGCTACACACCTTTGGTTTATTATTAGCCTCGTAAGAAAGCACTAACACATATCAGAGCCCCTTATCAGTGTTTTTCATTTGTGCCACATGGCGCTTTTTTACTAGTGACACATGTCAACCGAATATGGCCCATTGGGCCATTGAAAACCACCGAAACCTATTGCCATGTGTCCCTCGATACCGTGACATCATGCTGTCATAAGAAGCCACTTGGCATTATTGGAACCAATCAAATGCTACCATGTGTCCTCATCAGAGCTTCTCTGATGTTGCCATGTTTCCTTATTGAAGCCAACTAGACACCTCCACGTGTCCTCCTAGAGGAGAGAGAAAGGACCTCACGCTTCTTGGTTTTTCATCGATTTTATTTGTAAAAAAAATTTGGCTCTCCCGATGATTTAACACTAGAGGCCTCAATCAACATTTGTCGATCAGCGAATTCCAATGGTTATGACATATGAAACCAACAGCCACCAATCTTCGTTGCATCATTGTGCACTGATACATATCCTGTGTGCAGATACATAAATTTTGTGCCGATACACTTCCATGCCGACTACTGGGACCTCTGATACACGATCTCATAAATCACATATCACAACTTCTTGTTACATTGCACCACTCTTTCTCCATCCTCTGATCTCTGATATGCCAAGACCTCTGACTGAACATGTGTCACACTGACACTAAAAGTTCTATTTTGAAGGGGAAAATATTCAAATGGCTCTAACTTTCGAACTACAAGTCCATTTATGGACTTCCACATACTATTGGAAATCTCTTCCAGAGAAATTTCAAATTAAAGCAATTTGATTAGCCACTGAGTCCATCTGCTACCTCAAAAGGTCACTCCAAGGTCAATTCCTACCTTTCGTTCCTTAAATCTCTAGACATCTAATATCACACCCACCATAGTGATACTTTTCATGAAGCTTGCAACTATCTTGAGATTCCATCCTGATAAGCACAATAGTTAATCATTTTATGGATTTTCCACTAATATTGTTGTTATGATGATTCTCTACATAAGGCTTGTAGCTATCATAGGAATCCTTCCTCTTGAGCCATCACTGTAATCATCATTTTATGGCTTATCCTATAAGCCTACTACTATGACGATTTTCTACATGAATCCCATAGCTACATTTAGATTCCTCTTGGACCATCACTACCAACATTTGCTACAACAAGCATCCAAGTTTATCTCAATGACATCAATGGAAACACTCCTGCCAATAGTTAGGCAAAGCAAACTTCCCAACACATCTCCCCATCACGTTTGTTAACATCAATGCCAACACACTTGCAGATGCATTCACCATGACACTATCAGTCCAGACAATGCCAAGTATCCAACAATATCCCCCTTTGGCATTGATGACCAAACCTCATGTTTTCTACATGAATCCCACAGCTACATTCAGATTCCTTCTGGACCATCACTACCAACATCTGCTGCAACAAGCATCCGAGTTTATCTCATTGACATCAATGCCAACACTCCTTCCAATAGTTAGGCAAAGCTAACTTTCCAACACATCTCCCCATCATTACTATTAACATCAATTCCAACACACTTGCAGATGCATTCAACATGACACTAGCAGTCTAGACAATGCCAATTATCCAACAATATCCCACTTTGGCATTGATGGCCAAAACTCATGTTTATTCCACACATCTCATTGCATGGGACATAAATGGCCTTGTTACCATCACAACTTCTCCACAAATTTTCTCCTCCTTTTGCATCAATGTCAAGGGTGTACAAGCTACTTTTGTCCCACTGTGGTCACCATTCACCTCATACAATCACTAACTGTAAGGACAAGATTTTTGGTTGTCTTCATAGACATATCTAGTAGGGAAAGTGTTGTTGCTATTCGATAAATAGGGAAATAATGATGTTCTCCCCTACACATATACTGCCTCTGATTTTTCCTTCCCATTTTGGACTTCTAATGGCTTCTTGGCTAAGAATTTTGTCCACCAATGTGTCTTTTGTTTCAAAAATATTGATGCCTATTTCTCTAAGCATTGTATTGTTGTTGTCACAAATACTAAGTTATGGTGATGCATTTTGGCTCGGCCTTCTCTGCTATTGCTACTTCTTCCGAGACGATGCTCACTTATTTGAGCATATCCACTACTCCCTTTGAGATCATTCTCATATATAGGGACTTCTTCATAGCTCATCCCAATTGCATAAAAAAGGATATGATACAAATGGAACATTGTACCGAGAAAAATATGCTATTTATTTTCTCAAGAAGAAATTTCCATTTGCACACACGCTTTCTCAACATGAGCCCAACACAACAGATTGACATATCTACACCAATTTAGAGTGAAGGGACATGCAAAAGATTCTTCCAATTATGTTTTATGAACACAATATTGCTATCCATTATCAACTTAAAACTATTGAAATAATGGTGTTTCATCAGAGATGCAAATATTTCCTTGCCTAGCAATCTTCCTTTCTAAGGCTGCCCATTAAAGCCTTCTATTACTTATCAAAGAATCTCCCCTTGAGCCAATGCTCCCTGGTCTCCTGCAAATCTATATCTCCTTTTCTTGGGGACTGATCCTCTAGAACTAACTAGATTGTGTGCTTCCAGTCACTCCACACTACCACTGCAACCCATCTTGTTCCCTCAACAAAAAATAAATAAATTGTTGTATACTCCTCATGCTAACTGCGCTCCTCCTTCATCCATCACTTGCACCATTCTTATTATAATTCTTGGCCTCCTTCATCTGACTTTCTCGACCTCCATTGAGGCCCTTCTCTTCCTTCACTGAAGAGAAACAGAGGATGTAGTCCCCTTGAGCAAATCATCCCCCTTCTTTCTTCAAACATTTACAGGTCGATACTTGACGGAAGCATTCCCATCTTGCTTTTTTCTGGCTTTATCTCAACTTCTTCTCTGCTACACATGGGTAGAGGAAGTATTTCTTTCACCTCCTCTATCTTCACCCAAAGCCACTTGGAGCCTCTCTTACTTCCAAATGGGACTGCTACAAGAGTAGGAGGACAACTCTTTTGATCTCTTCCTCCTATTTTCATCTTTCTCTCTTGAAATAGAGCACTGAAGACAAGTCCATCTTTCTCAACTCCAATGTTTGTCCTTGTATTCCAAACCCAAGCTACTACATTTGCATGCTAATGATGAGAATTATTTATTTCTTTTCATTCATGCAACGAGATCTCTTGTGCTAAAATTTTCCACAATTGTAGCTACTCCTTTTCACAATGTTTTTTTCAAGAATCCTATCATGGCCAACATGCCTTCTCCCAGTCATTATGAGCATTTTTTGGTTTCTTCTACTCAAAACAAAAAATTTCCTTGCATGTCATCTACAGTTTATGGCTCCATGTCCAAAATTAATGCAAGAAAGAAAATATCCATAAAAAGGCTTCTGTTGACAAAGATTAAGTCTAACTGGGAGGTTAACCCATCCTTGATACTCAGTTGATGGGTTAACCTCCCAGTTAGACTTCTAGCCTCTTCTTGTTGAGAAATTAGTTCAACTATTGTTTTTCTCAACTTCTCATTCTCAATCTCATAAACTTCCATTTTCTCTTCTTGCTTGATATTTTCCTCTCATAGGTCCTTGATCTCTTTTAGAGCAGAGATCAACTTCTTTATAGAAAATATACTTCCATTTAGATCCTTCTCCTCGCTACCAAAGGTGCTAGATGACTTGTTAGAAATACCTAAGCCCATCTCTATGTTCATTGAGTCTTCCACAGGTCTAAGGTTTATTCCTTCTTCTTCATCTGAGGATTCCTTATTTTCTATTGTTACTAGACTAGGTCTGTCTTCATTACAACTACTATCTGCATGGTTGTCTCTATCTTCACATGAACATCTAGATAATGAATGACCTACTTATTTACATTTATCACAAGGAAATAACATAACTATTGAGCTCTCTTCTAAGACTTCTACCTCATCAACGAAAGTGTGACAAGAACTTCTCCACTTTCTCATTCATTGCTAGAGGAACATGACTCTTCAGCCTCTTCTCAAGCCACATGGATATCTACACTATGTAGACATTGCATATTGTCCATCACATATGTTGCTAACTTACAATGCCTCACGTTGTCATCACCCGACATAGATAGCCATCTCATGATGACCTCCTTAGCTTTTACATTCTGCTCATTCTTCACTCTATATTGAACATAGTGCCACATGTCAACATTGAAGGCCAGTAAACATTCCATCACTAAAACCTACCAGACTCCATAATGGAGACCATGGTCTAATTCATTTAAATATGGAACTCCTGCTGCTATTAGCCAAACTTCATTAGCCATTGTTTTCCTTTGATCTACCTTTTAGCAATTAAGATATTTCTGAAGGAACTTGGCTCTAATACCAATTGTTGGAAACAATGTTAATACTGAACTTATTTATGCCAATTTACTTTTCTTATGAAACTTGGAATTCATCCATATAACCAACAACAATATAAATATGGCATCAACATAAACTCTACACACAAGCAACCAAACCATAAGCATTATACACATAGACATAGGGTTTTTCACGTGGAAACCCTTTCAGGAAAAAACTACAATTTTTTTTGTTGTTATTGATGTAAATAGAAGCACCTACTCTATTACATCAATCTATATGTGATCACCCACTCATAGGAGGAGCGAACTCCCCTTGATTTGTTTTCTAGCACCAACTCCCTTTGTTTGTAGACACCGATCGAGCTTACTATAATCATCATATGAAGCACTGACCTCATGGATTTCTTGCAAGCACCAACTTGTAGCTCCTCAGATTTATTAAAGCACCAACCTGCAGGATGCATTGACCCCCAAGCCTTCTCAAGACTAACTAGAGATGGAAGCACCAACTTCCTTATTGTAGGCACCAACCCACATTAAATAAGAATTGGCTCCTCTCTTTGATTTTGCAACAACTCTACCTGATCTCAGCTTTGATCTCTACTCATTCTACTACTTTTTGCATCTCTTTGCAACACTCTTTAGTATCTCTTTTATCTACTCAACAATAGTCACTCTCAGCCCTCTGCTCTTTCCTCTCAAAAACAGTCATTTGGCTCTCAGCCTTCCTTCTTATAGTACAAACACAAATCTCTACTTTTTTCTCTCTAAGGCACAAAACAAACCTTATTCACATAGCATAGGAAACTTCTGCCACTAACATATAGCACGTACACTTTAGCCGATTGTGTCGAGCACAAGAAACCTTTTCCACACACAAATATATTTTCTTCATTAGCCTCTCACCACAGTGTTGCACTCACTCACAAAAGCCACTATTTTCAGGCAATTTACCACAATATTGTCTTAACCCCACATTGCTCATCACAACACATGTGTTTTATTTTCTCTGTCATTCACATAAATCAATTTTTTCATACTCTTGATGCTACGAAACTATCCTTAGGAATCACTCACAATATACTTTGGCATGGCCTTTCCTTGATGTTGTTGTGACTGCCACTGACTGGACCACCTAGATACTCAAACAGGACACAATCCTCTCTATCAATAGCTATCCCATCATTGAGACACACCATGAACTTCAAGGTTCATAGAGCTTGACATTACTCAAGCAACGACTTCTCTGTACATTAGGCATGACATCAATTTTCTTCATTTATTTCTTTAAAGCATGCACCAAATCTCTTCAACGGCCACTTCCATTGTTCAATAGTCAAACTTGTAGATATCGACCCATACCTCCTTCAATACTTTTGATCGTGCTTTCTCAGAGGAAAAATACACTAAGGAGCACTATCGAATCCTTTTACACTTAAAAAAAAATAAAAAAAAAATAACGAATTTTGATTATTCTTGCCCCTTCTTGTTCTAACCCCTTTTTTCAAATTTCTTTCATAGGATCGAGGGTTGTGACTGACTACTAAGACCTGAGGTGCTATGTCCTTTAGACTCTATGAGGAACCTTTCTCCTTCATTGGAGCTCTACGCCATTGGTTTCTTATTAGCCTTGCAACCAAGCGCTAACACATATCGGAGCCCCTTATCAGTGTTTCTCATTTGTTCCACATGAGCGAGCAACATAACATCACCGATCGTTGATTTTTGATTGCTGATGTGACATCATTGCCTGCCATGTGGTTCTTTCTAACAAGTGAGACATGTCACCCAAATATGGCTCATTGGGCCCTCGAAAAAAACCAAAACTTCTTGCCACTTGTCCCTCTATACTGTGACATCATGTTGTTGTAAGAAACCACCTGGCATTATCGAAAACAATTGAATGATGCCATATGTCCTCATCGGAGCTTCTCTAATGCTTCCATCTGTCCTTATTGAAGTGAACCAGACACCTCCATGTGTCCTCCTAGAGGAGAGATAAAGTGCATCGCCCTTCTTGGTTTTTCAGCAATTTTCTTTGTAAACACATTTTCGACTCTCCCGACAATTTAACACTAGAGGCCTCAATTGACGTTCACTGATCAAATAATTCTAATGGTTGTGACATATAAAACCACTAATATCTAATTTCCAATGCATCATTGTGCACCAATACATAACTTGTGCACTGATATATAACTTGTGCACTAATACACGTCTGCGGTGATAACTGAGACCTCATATATGTGATATCACAAATCACATATCGCAACTTGTGGATGTGTTACACCATTGTTTCTCTATCCTCCGATCTCTTATCTGTTGTGACATATGATAGGACATGTGTCACATGGACACGGTAAGTTCTCTTTTGAAGGGGAAAAACTTCAATTGGCTCTAAATTTTGAACCTCAAGTCCATTTCTAAACTTCCACATACTGTTGGAAAGCTCTTCTAGGGAAATTTCCAATGAAAGCACTCCGATTAGCCACTATTCCATATTCTTCCTCGAAATGTGACTCCAAAGTCACTTCCTACCTTTGGATTATTCAATTTCTAGACATCTGAGATCATACCCACCATGGTGATCCTTTGCATGAAGTTTGCTGCTACCTTGAGATTCCATCCTGATGAGCACAATAGTAGATCATTTTATGGATTTTCCACTAACCTTACTGCTATGATGATTCTCCACTTAAGGCTTGTAGCTATCACATATATCCTATCTTCTAAGCCATCACTCTAATCATCATTTTATGGCTTCTCCAATAAGCCTGCTACTATGATGATTTTCTACATGTAGCCTGCAACTACCTCGAGATTCCTCCTAGGTCATCACTACCAACATCTCCTGCAACAAGCATTCGAACTTATCTGGTTGAAATCAATCCCAACAATCCCACCAATAGTTAGGAAATGCTAACTACCCAACACATCTCCCCAGCATGACTATTAACATCAATGCCAACACACTTGCAGATGCCTTCACCAGGCCACTAGCCATCCAGACAATACCAACTGTCCAACAAGCCCATTCTTTGATTTAATGTTGCAGCGACATAATTCAAGTAATGAGATGCAACAACATAGTGGGAAAGCCATGCATAGGTACACTCTAATAATGTGAATGGAAGAGCGATGGTTGACATAGACTACATCGTTCACTGTTTTTGAGTGAAACAAAACCCATGATTGCAATTGAGCAATGTTGGGGAAGAAACATTGTTGCTAGTGAGTTGTGTGTAGAGCTTTGTGCATGAGTGCGTTGCCGAGGAGAGGCCAATTGTGCCTATGTTATCAAAATAGGTTTTGTGGATCTATGTTCTAGAAAAAAAGTGGTTGAGTCAGCCTTTGCAGCTAAGAGGTGGAGAGAGCCCGTAGGATAGAAGGGGTCAAGTGTTGAATGTATGTTTTTGAGAGAAGAGGCCCAAGCCCGGTAGAGTGTTACATTAGCTATGTGTTAGTGAATGTTGTTGAGAGATATAGGACACTACTGAAGCTTTTGTAGAGGAAAAAGTGTTGCATGGGCCAAAAGGTTGCCGAGGAGAACAAAGTGTTGATATCAAGAGAGAAGATTACTTCCTTATTGAGTGTGGTTTGGAGCATACATATAGGAAGTTGGTGTTTCCATATTTATTGGGAGTTTGAAGAATGTTTGGGGGTTGGTGCCTCCATCAAGTTGGTGCTTGAATAAATCAAAGGAGTTAAAGGTTGCTGCTTGCAACAAATCCACCAAGTTGGTGCTTCACATGGTGCTTCTTGTAAGCTGATCAGGTGTCTACAAAAGGAGGGATTGGTGCTTCCTACTAGTGGGTGTTGGCAAAGAATCAAAGGGATTTGGTGCTTCCTATGAGTGGTGGCTCACAAACAGATTGATGTAATAGATTAGTGGCTCTTATTTTTACATCTATGAAAAAACAAGCTTGGTGGATTTTTCCTGGAAGGGTTTCGAAGGTAAACCTCTGTGAATCATGTGTTTGTTGCTCATGATGTGTATGTTTGTATTGGTTGACATGGCTATTATTATGGTTTCTCTCATTTAGTGCATGTCAAATTTAAATGAGTAAAGGAAAATTTTCATAAAATTTTAAATTAGCCTTAGTACTAATTCACCCCCCCTCTCAATATTATGATTTGTTTCCAACTATTGGTATCAGAGCAAGGTTCCTTCAGGAATAACATAATTGCTAGAAGGTAGATAAAAGGGAAATGACGGCTAATCAAGTTTGACTAACAACAAAATAAGTTCCATGCAACAACCTTGGTGAAAATATCATGTAAAATATATAAATACCACAAATGATGGGACACGTATTCCAAGCTAATGGTGGGCTGGACATCTTAATGGGTGTTCATTTGGTTGTTTATGGGTAAGGAAATTGAAAAGGAAATGGATAAGGCTTTAGAAAAGGAGGAGGAATTAATTGGCATTTTATATATGAAAATAATGGAAATTATAAGAAAAGGAAGGTGAAAGGTCACAGTTGCATGTGAGGAGGAAAATGAAGGAAAATAATGGAAAATGATGAAAATAGAGGCCTCATTAATAAAAAGGATTATGGGGATCAGTGGGCAAGACTTGGTCAGTTCAGTTTTGGAGCACGCTAATTATTCTCTCTCTCTCACACTCTTGGATACTTAGAGTTTTTCTTGGAGCACTTTAACATTAGATAAAGAAAGGAAAAGAAGGAAAGTGGAAGCAAGGATCAAGTAGGGAAAGGAGGGATCAAGTAGCTACAACAGGATTCATTGCAGGTATTGACTTGCATGTGTATTTTCCTTGCTAGATTTGGCATGCATGGTATTGCATGTGGTTCTTTTCTATCATGGCATGGGTTTTTCCAAGTGTAATAGTGTTTTCATCCTACCCTTGCCATTTCTGATAGCCATGGTGTGATGGGCTTTTGATGTTTGCTTGAGCTAGATTCGAAGCTGAGTGAGGTAGATCTCTGAAATGATAGAACACATGGCCTACTAACCCCTCAACCGGACTATGGGTTGTGGTAAATATGGATTTTGTGTTTCGTTAGATGGCCTACGAATCCTTACCAGTGAATGGAAGGATATACGGTAAATCCTAAACGTGGTTTTCTCTTTGTTGGGCCTAGTAATCCTAGCTTTTGGACATGTGGTAAATCCTCAAGAGTGGGTCTCATTTTAGGGCCTAGTGATCTAGGTTTCGGTTACGGTAAAGGCTAAGAGACTAGGAGACAGGAAAATTCCTCACGTGTAGGTGGAGAAATATGGTGGCATCCATTCTTGCTTGGCCTAGTGATCGGTTGGAGATCATGGTCAAGATTTTTATGATGTGTTCATTGTGTTGGCCTATTGATCTGAGATGGATTACGGTAAAGTCTGGTTTATATTGATGAGGGTGAGGTGGTTTAGCCTGCGTATGTCCTGATTGAGTTCTTTTGATGTGAGTCCCACATTCATGCTTGGAATATGGCATGGGGGTGAATGGCTTAAGAGAGATTTGGCTTATCCATTCTATGGTTGAGTGGAACGCTGTAGTCCAATCTTTGGTTGGTTGATTGCATTGATTAATCAGAAATTCATTCACTTGATCTCTATGTGAAAATGTACTGATGTATATATGGATGTTGATGGCTTATATGTTTATGATGTTTATGTTCCTATTATGCTATTTATGTGTACATTCTGTGACAACAACTATGTATGGCTCTCAATATGTTTTTACTTGTAATTGAAGGGATACGCTATATATGACCTAATAAGTGATAAGGAAGCAAATGTGATGAGTAAATAATGGTTGATGATGATTCTTAGATAAGTATGAGATCCCTACACTTAATTATGCTATTTACACCTATAGGTTACATGTCAATGATATGTTTGACGAAATTCTTGTCATGGCTAGTATGGGTCTGGTGAAGGTCTTGATCAACTATTTACTTTTGTAGCATTGTTTCCCTGTACATTACTTGATTTTGAGCTTTCATTCCATTTTGGGCAGTGGACTGGGCTTTGCGCCTGAAAAAGTGGCTTAAATATTGGGGTTACTGGCATAGAACTGGAAACTTTAGTCCAGAGTTGCTGGCAAGTAGGCCTATGAGAGAGGCTTGGGGTTTGTGGTCGCTCCTTTGCCCATAGCATGAGAGTGACAATGTCGTGAGAGGTCTAGAACAACAGTGGGACCCAAGGACAGGTTGTCTGAGTGGATGACTTATCTCCTGAGGGTTCTGTTGAGGATGTTAGATGATTGTGGGTGATGTTCTGTTGATTCCACCTCCTTAAGGTCACATAGGAGGTTGAATCTGATCATAGTAGCCTCTTGTCTCATGTTTACCCCAGTTGGCATAGTTACTTGGGTGGATCTAGGAGGAGGGTGCTACAAACTGGTATCAGAGTATGGTTCAACTCTCAGACTAGATGGTTTAAATGTGTTAGTCATGCATGCATGTTAGTTGCATGTGTGTCTGCTACACTTTCATTTCTAGTGCTTGTTGGATTTGCTTGATGCTTGAGTATGGTTGTAGTATGGTTATCATGGAGAATTTCATATTTATTTCATGAAATGTATTTGTCATGAGTACGCGACTGGTTACATATGGTTATATGTCACTTACATGTTTATTTTATCCTACCTACTTACATCCTTGCATGATAGGTTACATTCTTGAATATTTGGATTACATGTATCAGTATTGTAGGTTGATTATAATATTTGATCACTTATGTTCAATTACATGCATTTATTCGTAGGTGTAGTTGATTTGGCATTTCTTATGCATATTGTTGGTTTCATGTGGAAATGTGTACAATGGATTAATGGTTATTGTCATGCATGAGGTCACGGTTTGTGTACTTGACATCGTCACACATTGATGTCTGTACCCTAGCTAGAACGATATCTATATGGTTTGGTACTCATGTGTTATATGTCTATATGCAGTTGTTATGCATGTATGGTCTTGGTTATAGTTATGCATGAATAGTAGGTAAAACTTGGCTTGTTAAGTCCTGGTATCGAATTTACATCATAATGATGCTATTGGTATGTCATGATGCTAATGTGTTGGTTGAGATAGAGCAGGAGACGCAGATCACCATAATGAGGTTGCAACATTAGAATTTGGGAGAAGAGAAAATCATCATATAGGTATTGTATGTTTGGCGTGTAGGTATGTAATTTAAGGTGGTTATATGCATTAGGTTTATATACATTAGTTTTATGCACACACCTTTTGATGTTATGGTTACATACATGATAGATGATAGTGGATTAGTATAGTCACATGCACATGTGTCAGATAGTCAAGAATGATGGTAACATGTGGTTGTATGCATTTCTATTGTTGTTTTATGTTAGCCAACTTGCTTATTAGGTTATATATTGTTGATGATCATGATATATAGCTTAATGTTGTTATATTCTATTAACTTTATGATTAGCATCATTTCATTGATATCTTGATGTTATAATTTGGATTGGTCATATGTGTGATCGTTGTGTTCATTGCATTGAAGATCTTGATGTTATATGTATTTTTTTAGCCTCATTTGACCTATGCAGATGGTTATGGTTGCGATATTTAGGTATGAGCTGACCTATCTTCAATATGGTGTTGTGCTAATCTGGATTGACTTTTCATGCATGTGAATGATAATTGTGTATGAGTTATGATGTGAACATGTTATCTAGTGACTATTTTGGATATCATGATCTTATTTATGTTTGGGTTAATATATTGTGAAGATATATCATGCTAATATGGACTGGTCGTGCAGACAATATAGCTCCCTTGACATACACTATGGTATGAGTTTTCTTATGTTGTATATTTGGGGATTGGTTGTTTGATTGTTTGGTGCCTATTTGATTTATTTAACATGGTATGTTAGCAAGTTGGTTGAATGTCTGATGAATTTCATAATATGAGTATGCGTTCTAATTATCTTTCTTTAAGATGGTTTTACTAACACATATGTTTTGAGACAGTTGATAAGTACTTACGTGTAGTAGGTGATAGTTGTAGCATTATGTCTAATGATTATGAGTTGACTATAGATTATGACATGATCGTTAGTCTTGGTAAAGGTTGATTTGAAATTGATAGATATGATTGTCTTGATATTTGGAACATGTGGTTGACATGTGTGAGCAATTGCAGGAAACACGCTTGGTATTAGCATGATGAGGTAATCATTGATGTGTTCATATAACTAACAATTGGGTGATGTGACATCATATAGTAAGACTCAGTTGTAGTAGGGTAAAAGTAAAAGAAAGGAATCAGGTAAGAATTCCTTTGGATATGTTTGGAAAATCTAATTCCAAATGAACAGTGATTTTCATACAAAGAGTCTTCTTAATCTTGATTTTGTTTGACATTATGTGGATATGTGCTAGATTCATGAAAATGTACCTGAGAGGTTTATTAGTTAGTCTTTAGTTATAGGTGGATCTGTCAAAGGATTGGAGTCCCTTGGGAGATGGCATGGATGTGTTGAGTTGCAAGCAACATGCTTGGCATAACAAGATATGGTAACCTCTATATTGTTATGTTTATTTATACATGAACAATTATGTGTTTATGGAAATATGATGCAGGGGACTACATGGCAAGGAGAGGTTTCCATGAATTCTTGAAGAAGACTATGGTTGAGTTTACTTGGGAACCATAGGGATTAATTCATGGTGTCTATTGGTAGTCTTATGCTTTGGTATTTTGTGATTATTAAGCTTGATTTTGGATTTTGATTGTCTCTGGTTCATAGTTGTGCCACTTTGTTGTGGTGTCGTATTGCTGTCATTGATTTTTATGGTCTTCTTCTTGTTTGTTTCTTGACTTGCCCTTTGTGTTTTGAGTCTTTGGAATTGATTGTGCAAGAGGAAAGTTGATGGAGATTGGCAAAGCTGTGTGGTACCTAAAAGGTAATGTAAGATTTGGATGAAGTTTTATACATCAGTAAGCACATAAAAAGGTAAGAATATGATAGTTGGCTAGACTGGTTGGTCCATAGTGGTAAATGAATGGTGGTAGCACAAGCATGTGAAAGGTAACTAGAAAAGGTAAAGTAAATGGATCAAAGGTGTCATATGCCTTGGCTAGGTTTGGACTATTGTTCTCAATATTGCACATGTTTTGCATGAAGGAATTTCTATTAAACCTTGACCTTGATATCTGGTAATTATGTTATGATCATGATTATGTTAATGTTTATATATGTATACATGTAGATCTGTATGTATGCCATGTTTGATAGGGTTTTCATGGATCATGATTACTAAAGGTAACATTTATGTTTATATATATGCGTGTATGCATATCATTGTCTGACTGATGAGCCTACGTATTGCAACAAGAATATTGCAACTCCTAGGGCTACCAGCTTTACTTATCAACTCAGGGTTCGTACAAACTTGGAGGTGACAGTGTTATATGCACAAGTAAAAGTGAAGGTACTTCTTGTTGTCATTTCTCGTTTGGCAAGAGACCCTAGGGGTTCCAAGCCAGACTTCTATAGGGTCAGAAGAAGCTTAATTCTTTGATGGAAGAAGAGAAAATCTATTCTAAGAGAGAGCTAAACTACAGTAGTAATGAAGAAAACAACATGTAATGCTAAACCACACCATAACCTAATTAACCAATTAAACAACTATGGTAAGAAAAATTGCTAAATCAATTAGTAACCTAATGCTACTATTTAAGTTGCAGAGGTAAAGAGGATCAAACTATACTAGGGTGTAAGCAAAGAAACTTAAGCTAAATCGGTTTTCAAGCAGAAGAGCAATTAGATGTCAAAATTAGTGAAAGGAGGATGTAAGGAAGCCGTAGTGCATAAAAACCGTTGGATCAACCAACGAATAGAAGATGAATGAGGAAGATCTTATCACGAAGGCTTCAGTGACTATATGGATGAATGAGGTGAACACACAAGATGAACGACTGAGGTCTTATCAGGGAGCTTAAGTGGATAGATGGATGAACCGGATGAACGAACAGGATGAACGACGAAGATCTTATCATGGAGATTAAGTCAAGATATGGACGTACATGATTAATTGGAGTATGGATCACAAAGAATTTATCACAGGAAAAAGAAAAGTGCAGAAATTGTGGAGTGGGTTTCGAAGGTGGTAACTAGTTTCTCGCACACCTACAAGGCTCTAAGATGTATTTTGAAATTTCATGCGATTAGCCTAATTGCATGACACTTAGCATGAGAAAACCACTTTTCTCACGTGCTCTCGGGCGGATAGTGATCATGCAAGATTCCATGCGAGATTGCACGATAGCCATCGGATCAGGCTAGATAGATCAACAGTGGAGATCAACCAAGCTAGTTGGTGATTGGTTGATGCAATAGCCATCAAATCAAGTGAGGTAGATCAACAGTGGGGACATAAAGTGCATAAAGTAAGTGGAAGACTTCACACGAGGTGGCAGTCGGATAAAAAAATGAATCGGACGGTGATTGGGAAGGTTTGTTGTGGATCAGACAGTAATGAAACAATGCATGAAGAAGATGCTGAAGGCAATCTCAAATGAAAAAATACATAAAAACCAGTGACAGTGGACAAGTAACTACATCAAACTACAAACTCAATAGCTCATGCGAAAACTAGAAACCTCTGCTTTTGGGGTTACTGAAGGGTCTCTTCCTCAAGTCATGGTCCCAGAGGGAGGAGATGAGGCCGAGACAACTGCGCACAACCTTATGGTGATATTTTTCCTCTAGCTACCCTGTGAACTGAAAGAATGCACAAATGGAAGAAAAACTTAAGCACAATCGATCTACTCTGCGCTACTGTAATGAAAATGCATCTATTTAAACAAATGAACAGAACATAAATCTATGCTAATTAAGTAAATGAACAATGAAAAGCAGGAACATATGCTAGCATACATGTACAATAAAGAGGAGCTTTGGCTGGTCAGGTTGGGCCCTAATGCAAGAGATTCAACCGTATGAGTTAACTCAGTGCTGGCTGAAAAAAGAACTCATCTTTATTATAAAAACCATGGATTACATAAAAAAATGTCACAAGTCTTGCACCTCAGAAATAGAGTAGAGTTTTACAATAAGAATCTGAATCCTACTGAGGTCCTAAGCCTCTATATTTATACATATGAAGTCTCCAACAACTTCCTTCCAAATTAGTGAGGCTTGGCTTCCCACTCAATATAAACTGGTTTCTATCCTTTTTAGTTACTCGACTGTCTTCATGTCCTCATGATTTGGTTGTTTGCACTCTGAGCTGATGGATGAATATTCGAATGGAGGGGTAGTAAACGAGGAGGATTTACCTCCAATAATTCCTCTCCCTTGTTCCATTCGAGTTTTGACCAAGGTCTTTGCCATAGTTCCTTTCTTTTATCCTTTATTCATGCATTACATGCACATTAGACCACAAAGAAAAATATCCAACTCTAACTCATCTCATATACAAAATATAATCAAAAGTATGAAATAAGTTAGTTGGTTTGACTAAGCTAGGAGGTGAATTAAGGCCAATTAAGGCCAATATAATTACGTAATGATGAGGCTCATCATCACCCCCCTACTGAAAGTGTTTCTCATGCTCTGAGAAACTCAATCAATGTCCATGTCCTTCATGACTTTGGTAGCCTCTCTGACATCCCATGCTTTTGTTGTGGTCTCTTCTTCTTATTTATAGAAGCCTTCTCTCCTTTCTATTTCTTCCCACTACCTATTTTCCTCTTCTTCTTTTCTCCCTTCTATCATCCCTAGGAGTAGTGGTGGACTGAGTTTTAGGCCTATCCAATTGACCTTCAACCTTTGCATTGATTGCTTATAAATAGGTATCTTGGTGAGTGCCTCTCTCAACCTTTGAGGGGAGTGATATTCTTTGATCTTCAAGTTGTGTAGTAGTGTTTTCCCTCTCCTTTAGCATGGATGTATATTATCATCTCTTAGCAGCCTAAACATATCCTCAAAATGTGAAATTGCTTGCTCTTGGGCAGCAAGATATTTAGGTGCCAACCGAGGATCATTTGCAATTAGATTATGGGTGTTGATTAGGGCCATGAAATTTGATTGTTCAGCTCTGATGAAAAGAGGTTCATTTTTCTCTCTAGCCAATATTCTTTTCATCTCTGCAGGCCTTGACTTCCCATGGTTCATCGATGATGCCAAATCCATTAATTGTAGATCTCCTAGCTCTACATTGGGATCCCAAATATTCATGTCTGTGAGGGCCATGTTGTGCGAGTAAAACTCAGCCATTTTGGCCCTATCCTCTAGTGCACTTTGAACAAAAAGATCAATAAACTGTTTGTAGTCCTGAAATGGCATGGTGACCCTTTGTGCTAGTGTTTTAATATGAAATTGTAGCCATTGTTCTCTGAGGTAAAGAGCATATGATTTAGTTGGCATCTTACACTAGATGGCTTCTTGGTCTTCTTTCTCCTATGTTTCAATGCCTTCTTCCTCTTGTTGTTCTTTCACCTCTATTTCAATGCCTTATTCCTCTTCTATTTCAGCATCAGCCTCCTTCTCTTCTACTTCATCATGTTCCTTTGCATTAGTTTCTTCTTCTTTCTTTTCCTCCTCCTCACTGACAGAAGGACTGACATCATAGGTGAGGGTTTTGATGTCATCCTTTGCTAGTAAGTCTCTGAAGACTGGCCATTTTATAGGGATCCTATGGTTATGGAGGGAATCCTCAATGAGGATTCTAATCAAACCATGGTGAGCCAACTGTTGGGAATTCCCTTCCTTTACTTTGTTGTTGGAGTCTATGAGTGATTGCATCAAGAAATAGGGTATGCTCAGTCTTTGGTGAACTGGTGTTTCTACCCCAAATCATAGTTCTTCAAGCATCCTAAAATGGTAGCCATAAAAAACACTATATCTACCCTCATATGGGATATATTTGATGAGTTGGTAGCCTACCTCACTCCATGGGTATGGCAGGCTATCCCTCCTTACTCCATTTTTATCCTATGTGGATTCTTCACCTTCTAAAAAGAATTTCCTTTTTTCCACGTCACTGTCTACTCTTCCTTCTTTTCTCCATGCAATTCTTAGGGGAAGTGTGGTGACCCTACTGATGAACTCTAAGGTGAGATCTATAGTGAGCCCTCTAACTATAACAGTGGCATGGATTCTACTCTGTGGAGTGAGGAAATGAGAAAATTCTTGAGAAAATAGAGTTTCTTATGTATGTAATCCACTAGCTTTTTAGAGGACTTCTAGTTCATTTGCATGTAAATAGGGATGGATTTTTAGATCCTACCTCTCTAGAATAGTGGCAGTGGACAATTCTCTTGATATTCCCTCTTGAACCCCTCTCTGCCTATCCTATAGACTTCCTTTGTGTATCCTGTAGACGGTTCTTGCAGAACAATGGATCCTTGCTTCCAATGGGTGGCCAGAGTTATGAAAGCTACTTGAGTGAGGGAGTTTCAAGGAGTTGGAATGCATGAATGCATGCAAACAATGTTTTGTTTCCCTTTATACCACCTCATCATTCCCTCTCCTTGAAATCAGTTCCCACAGCTGTTAAATCCATAGTTAGCCAATTCTTGTCCTACTCCTCCTCTGTTCTTTGAGTTGACTGTGGCCGAGTGTGAGAGGGCACCCTGCTCTATATGTGATGATTGAAAAACGGTGGCCAGTTTTTCTAGCCACCTTTTTGCTTACAGACCAACTACCTCTTAACCTTTACAACTTTTGATCAAATGATGCATATGAGTGAGTGAGTGGGATACTTACCTGTGGTCTTGATGCCATGCTGCAGTTTTCAAAGATCAGAGGAGCTGCATTGTCTATTTTCTGCATGGTCATTCCTCTTCCTCCTCTGTTGTTTGCTGATGGTTTCTTGGCTTTTAGAGATGTCTATCACTGGAGATCTGATGCTGCTACTATTATGTGGCTACTGAATTACCACTTGGTAATGTTTGTTGTCTCCTTTAGAATTTCTTGACCATGTCGTTGGCTGGAGCTGTGAGGATGTTGTAATGAATGGACAAAGGGAGTAGGAGTGTGTGTGGATGTAGTGATGATGGTAATGGATGAGGTGAGGGGTTAGATCATGTCTAGAATGAATTTTGGGGACCTAACCGATCTACCATTCAGGGGATCCTGTAGAAAACACAATCTTCACCTGAATTGAAGCAATGAAGTGAAAAATAATGGAATTGATGGAGGGATGCATGTTAAGGAGTGGAGGAGATGAATGTACGTGAGGCAGGGTTCCATTTAGATCTTCTCTTTGCTCCTTGATTGTCTTTCTCACCCACCTGCAAATAACAATTATGTCTTTTTTCTTTTTTCTTAATATATATAATATATATATATATATATATTATATATATATATATATATATATATATATAGATATATATATGATATATATAGATATATATATATATAATTAAAAACAACCTAGGTTGCCTCAGGGAGGTTTTCACCCCAGATATCTTCCCTGGGTGCCTCAAGGAAGGCTTTCACCTCAAGATCTTCTTAATATTTTTCATTTTTTCTCATCCTTGGGCCGCCTCACGAGGTTTTCAACTGAAATATGGGACTCAGGTGCCCCATGGAGGTTTTCGCCTAAATTCTTAGTTTTTTTTTCTCTTTTTCGGTGCCCTAATGAGGGAGGAGTTGGAACTTGCTCCACCATCATCATTGTCTTATTGATATTGTCAATGAATTCTTGTTTCGATAAAGGTCACTTGTACATTTTCAATCGATGTCCATTAATAAGCAATGGAATGGCTTCTTCATGTATAGTTCTGATTTGCACTGAATCATTATCATGGCATCTTTCCACCAGATAAGGCCCAAGCCATCTTGTCCTTAGCTTGCCCTTGAAGTCCTTATACTTGGAATCATATAAGAATTCCCAATGTCCCTCTTGAAATTGCTTCTCATGAATATCTTTGTCATGCCAGATATTCCTCTGAAGCTGAACTATCTTTGTATGTAGGAGGGCCTGCATTTTTAATTCATCCAATCCATTCAAATGGAATAATATTTCTTTTTTTGTATGACTGAGATCCAAATCTTGTTGGGTTTCCATCCTCAATTTGTTATATTCAAACTCAATGGACAACAAAGCATTTTTTCCATAGACCATCTCATAGGGTGTAAATCTAGTGGTGGTCTTCCATGTTGTATTATAGGCCCAGGTGGCCTCAACTAATCTCTCTGCCCAATCTTTCCTGCTATTACTCACTACCTTGGTTATGATGTTCTCTAGTGTCTTGTTGGTCACTTGCACTTGCCCATTACCTTGTGGAAGATGAGGAGTGGAGGTTATATGCTTGATTTTGTGATGGTTGAGCAGTTCTTCAATCATGTTGGAGGTAAATTTGCTACCTTGGTCTATGACTAGCTCTCTAGGGTACCCAAATTTGTAGAATACATTCTCCCTTAGGAACTCAACCACCTTCTCTTTTGTTGCTACCTTAATTGCCTTGGTTTCAACCCACTTAGTTAAATAATTAGTGCACACAATAATGTGCTTCTTTTTCTTTGAATTCCATACCCCACTTGTTAAATGGCTCGAAATTGACTTGAGGTTGTAGGGGAATTTCATCTCTTGGAGTAGTCTTTCCCATCATCTGGCACCAATCACACTCACTAATGTACTTTTTCACATCCTTATGAAGAGTTGGCCAATAATAGCCTGCTTGCAACACTTTGAATATTGTCCTCTTTGCTATAAAGTGACCTTCACAAGGCCCAGCATGATAGGTCAAAAGGATGTCAAAGACTTCCTCTTCCCTTATACACCTTCTCAAGATTTGATCTAGGCCATGTTTGAAAATATTTCCCCCAATGTAGGTGAAGGGGGCACTCTTCCTGATAATCTTCCTCTCTTTTTGGAAGGAAAGTTTGGTGGAAACCATGCTGATACCAAATAGTTTGCTAAATCAACAAACCATGGGGAGAGAACTGAAATAGAAAACAAATGCTCATCTAGTAACTGGTCATCCACCATTCCTTCTTCACCTGCATGTAGATTCATCCTAGATAGAAATTCTGTAACAACATTTTCCTTACCAATCTTATCAACAATAGATAGATCAAACAGATGTAATAAAAGCAACCATATTATAGTTCTAGCACTCACATTTGGTTTGTTCATTAAATATTTGATTGCAACATGATCAATATGCACAAATGTTTGATAGCCTGTAATGTAATATCTAAATTTGTTTAATGAGTACACAACAGCCAGGAGTTCCTTTTTAGTCACAGTATAGTTTAGCTCAACCTTTGATGTGTTCTTACCGATAAATAGATGGCATAGGAAAATTTCTTCTCTTCCTGACCTAAGGCTACTCCAATGGCTTTGTGTGAGGAATCAACATGAATATGAAAGGAGAGGGCCCAATTTGGGCCTCTAAGGATTGGTGAAGTGGTTAACCTACCCTTTAGAACATCTAAGGCCTCTTGACAACTCTTTGACCATATAAGCTCAGAATCTTTGGCCAACAACCCAAAAAAAAGAGAGGCCAACTTGCTGAAGTCCTTTATGAACCTTCGGTATTAACATCTCTCTACTTTCATGGAGGTGGGACCCTTTGGATGATTGCTATTTTGTTTGGGTCCACCTGCATTCCTTGCTGAGATATTGAATGACCTAGCACTGTCCCTTTAGTCATTAAGAATTCACATTTTTCTGGACTGAGAGATAGGTTAATTTCAATGCATTTGTGCAATACTTTGCCTAGGTTAGTTAGGGCTTCTTGAAAATCACAGCCATAAGGTGTAAAGTGATCCATATAGATTCCCATAACATCATGTACTAATTCAGCAAAAATACTCAAGACTGCTCTCTGTAACGTGGTAGGAGCATTGCATAGGCCAAAAGGAAGGATCCTATAGGCAAAAGTACCCCAAGGATAGGTGAATGTGGTCTTATCCTAGTCTTTTGGGTGGATTTGGAGTTGGTTGTATCCACTGAATCCGTCTAGGAAGGAAAGAAAACTTCTTCCCTACCAGGCTATCTAGCATTTGGTCAATGAAGGGTAGGGGAAAATGATCCTTCTTTGCGGCTTTGTTCAACTCCCTATAATCAACACAAATCCTCTACTTACCATTTTTCTTGGGAACTAACACTAAAGGAGAGTCCCACTCATTATCTGAGATAGGGTAAATGAATCTTGCATCTAGCAGTTTTTGTAGTTCTTCTTTGACTAGCCAATCTCTCAACATGTTGCATAGATTTTCCTCTTCTAAAGCAAAAAGGAATGGATTAATTTTCAAAGTTTTCTCTAGGCAAAATTCTATGGTTTTGACACAGAGTGGGTTGGAATTGGCCAAGCATAAGTCAATTGGATGATTGTTCTGGGTTTCCCTTACTTCTTCTTCTAATGGTAGTGAACAAGGAGTTGGGCTTTGGAACAGGCGTTCAATTAAGTCATCCTCATCTTGTTGTCCTCCTCCTATGGTTGCTTCCAAAGCATTAATTTGAGTAGAATAAAACTTATCTTCTTTCTTCTCCACCAACCATAAAGTTAAACCATGCTCTAGGGTAGGTTAAGTAGGAGGGTATATGACTAACTATTTTGACATTAGCCCATTCTTGATGGTCATATTCCTAGCTCTGCAGCTAATGTAAGCATTATTTGTGGCCAGCCATGGCCTCCTAAGGATGAGAGGGTAATTAGTAAGCTTAGCCTTAGGATGGAGAACAAGGAAATCTGCAGGGTACCTCCAAGAGTCAATGGAGACCATCACATCCTCCATAATTCCCTCAGGGGTGACTATGGAACGGTCTGCAAGTTGCAGAACTATCGTGGTCTTCCTCAATGATCCTTGGAGGTTGAGCTTGAGCATGGTGTCCTTGGTCATCACATTAATGGAAGGTCTAAGATCAATCGGAGTGTGTGGGACAATGGTGCCATTGATGTGCACATCCACTACAGGGCTTCCAGGGTCCAAATATTTTGGACATAATATTACTTGCCCTAGCATTAAGTCAGACAACTGCTCAATGAAATTAATGGTAGGGGCAGACCTTTTTCTTCTTCCTGGATGCTTGAAGCACTTCTCCTTAATCAACTTATTCTAAATGGGAACATGCTTGATTGCCTAGAGAAGGGGGATCTTTATACATAGATTTTTCAATTCTCTGAGAAGTTCAGTTTCTTCTAGGCTAGGCTGGAGTGGTTAGGTTAATCTCTCATGAAAGGGTGGATTTAATTTAAGGTTTCTCTCCTCTCCTTCTTCCTCAACCTCCCTATGTGGAGAGGGAGGGTGGTTATCAGGGAGAATTCTTCCAAATCTTAGGTTGATCTCCTAGATTTCTACAACATAAGCTGGGTATGATGTCTCTCCATTGTAGACTTGCTGAGCCTGCTTATTTTTCATGTTCAGATTTAGATGGGCAGGAATTTGGGGTTGCTTAGGTGGAGCAATGTTATGGAACTAGCTCAATAAAAGATAGAAAAGATAGATCAACACCTTAGAGTCACAATATAATCCAGCCGACCTAACAATAATAACATAAAGCCACAAAAATAACAATAGAGGGATTCTATGGGGCACAGTAATAACAATATGGGTACAATAGGGGCACAACAATATTAATAATGGGTACAACTACAATAGTAATGGGGTAATCACTAGTA